>CM031237.1:740248522-740365245 GCA_018340775.1 Taxus wallichiana var. yunnanensis | reverse complement strand
AAGTTACGTATTGCTCTAATGCATGTGGCATAACAGTTATGTCACACCTTTGGCAAAAGCTTAGGGGTTCGATCCCACTCTGGGCGCTCATGGCGCCTTGTTTTTTTCCAAAAATCCTGAAATTTAAAAGGATATATGGCCAAATCTTTGGCTCAACAATGCTTGAGTGTTACAGGCTTAAATAGTAATTGCTGGTCCCATTTTAGGAAGTATGAATATAGGGATTCGAGCATTATGTACTCATTTAGCCTTTAAAAGGCTTTGACCATTTTCTATGTTTGGGATTTATAGGGGTGTATCCTACATGCGTTGGGTTATGTACAAATAGCAAGGGTTCATGGGAATTAGTCAATGGACCATTTCATAGTGCTTTGACTCTGACTAGGACGCTTTGTTGCTTAAATGTGACTTGGCATAGCAAGGCTGGCATTAGCGGAGGTGTAATGTGCTTGGAGCATTTGCACATTTGGCTAGTTGAGTGTGTTGGCTTGAGCCATGTAGAGTGGCCACAGCAGGTGAGCACAGGCTTATTGCCAGTTGTCCTCACTGCCCTGAGCTTCCCTGGTGAGCTAAGCTTTACAAAACATTGGGATATATCCCTACATGCATCATGCGAGGTAGTCTTAAACATGGTTTATATGCAAAAATGTTTATCAATGTAGAATGTGAAGAAAACATAAGTGGCGGCCCCTCTCTTTATCAAAAAGCGGACCCATGTCGAGTAATGGTACCCCAATAGGCATATAGTGTGTGGGCCTCACACTTGACCATGCCAGAAATTGTGGCCAAAACCAAACATAACCTTTTTTAGGATCTCGGGCCACTTTGCTACTCGTCAACACTCAATTGGTCCATTTAGCAAGTCTAGTCAGCAGATAACATTAGCACCGTACATTGTACATATTTTTGCCTTGGTGTAGAACTTTAGTGAGCCATAACTTTTGCATACATAGTCCGCTGACCCGTTCAAAATGTGAGCAAAGCTTGATAAATCGCAAAACCATCTCGACCTATTTAGGCATGTGGAGCTCTCTGATCTACCTCCACCATTTAAAGAAAAGTTTTTAAATCACCAAATGTTTGTTTTTGTCATAAAATACAAGGTACAACTCCTTCATTTTCCTAGTTCTCTCTCTTCTACGTCAAATATCCTCTTGGACTCCGCAACCTTTTAGATATTTAGGAGCAAAATCATCAATAAAGGAACTTGAACATTCTCACCTTGATCCATGATCATAAAGAGGCTCTTGATGTTCTATGTATTGAATTCTAGGACCCTTCTCTACAACTGGACTCTTGGTCTTCACTTGCTACTCCTATGCATCAACCGACGGCAAATTCTTTTGCTCTCCCAATAAAAAGGGCATACAAATGCTTATTCTCCCAAAAAATAGGGTATTAGTTCTTCAATAAGAGGCAAATCTGAAATACACCAGTATGTACCGGAGAAGTACTTTTGTATTTAAGCTTTTGGAGATCAACTTGCCCCAATCTAGAACCCTGAACTCACGTGACAAAGAGATTTCATGACTCCCTCCCATCTCTACCAAATGACCTTCTGCACTCTTGGTGTCTTGGTCTCTTCTTCTCGCTGATTCTCTTACCTTTGCATTGCTTGTAGGGCTAGTAATGAAGCTTCTCCCATTAAGAGATGTATTTACATTCTCCTTGCCGATATTCAATATTATCAAATAAGGTGGAAGAAAATTACATTGCATAATGTTGTCATAGTGTATAATAGGCCACTGCTTTCTTTATGTCCACTTGTACAATTTTCCCTTCTTGGGGTCTTACAATCAAATGCAACATACATGGATTGTAAACACAATTCCATTTACAAACATTGCCCAAACTTGGGTCTTACAAAACGTGCATATAAACAATTGCACATACATTGAAAGAACATATTTCAATGAAAGAAAATGAATGCCAACATACATCCATAAACAAAGTAACTTATTGAGTGCTACTCACCATGGAAGCACTTCTCATGTTGATTTCATGCCACTTCGTCTCCTCTTGGAAGAACACTTTGGCTCACATGCATGTTATAAGATGCCCATCAACATGTCTCTCTACTATTGTCTAAATTTGATTTGAACCTTTGTTTGGAGTTTCTCTCAATGGAGTGCCTCTTCACCCATCTTGCCAAATGCTACAAGAAGTGGTAAGAAAAACATGCTAACATTAATGTCAACATGAACATGAGAATGCAAAATAGAAAATGATACAACCTCTTATAACGGGCTGCTCATAATGTGCTTCTCAACTTGAATGGCTGCTCCATATTTCACCTCAATGAGTGATCTACCTCCACACTTGCTCATACAAATGGGGTTAGTTTCCTTCATGCTTCTTCAACAATGGAAACCCAAAAGTGATTTGGAGGTGTTATACAAAGCATGTTAAACAAAACTTAGCTATGCAAATATACTATCCATGAAACCAAATAGTTTCTTACCTAACCCAAGTTGATGGATGCTCCTCTTTGGGTTGCTCCCTCTTGATGGGATCTTCTTTGGATATGTGGGCTTCTTCAGCTGGTCTCTTGCCTCTTGTGACTGATTGTTGGTGCTCACAACTTTCTTCTTCTGGTATATTGGGACGAGAAGTTGTGGATGAAGATTCCAACACTTGTCAACCCAATGGCCACTCATATTACAATGAGTGCAATAATTCTTGTCCATTTTCTTGGACAATGATCTCTTCTTGCCATTCTCCACATTTTGACTTGGAAAGTGGTCTTCTACTATGCCTCCTCTTAAAGGACATAGGCTTCCTTTATATGGACTTTCTCTTCCAACACATGGCCACACAATGGTTATTCATTCCAAAAAGAACATGGAAATGTATACCAAATTTTTGTATTTCAAAGTACATGAGCTTCTCATAATCTAAGTAAATATTGATAAATACTGGGAGCATTATTACCTTTTAGGACTTCATTTTAATGGGGTATAATGTCACGTAAAAGTGATGTAAAACTCATCGTTGCATGAATCCTTTGGAGATGGTTTGCATTCTATCTTGATGTTTTCCATGATTAAATCACGTTGTCCCCTTGATCTGATTCAACTTAACTCAACTCTCATGTAGTCATCATGAAATTGTCCGAGAGTACCAAATTCCTAGAGCGAACATTATGTCTCATTAGATCATATCGTGAGAACAACTATTATTAGAAAATCCTTTACAAAATCTGTCATGGGTTGTTTTTACATTACTAGTGGCTTTGGCTCTTTTCTTCGAAATGGCCCGTATTTTCTTGCTTCAACATATCTTAGAGCATTCTCGACTTCTCACATTACCACTAAAACTATCCCAAACCTACAGCAATGTCTTTCCTCAGCATGTATGGGATTGACAATCACTTTACCATTGATAGTACACTTTCCATCAAACTCATCTTGGTTAACAACTGCAAGCCAATAACATCTTGAGATATGCAGTTCTCAAAATTCACCAAGTGTCGAAACATCTACATCTTGATGGGAAGAAAGGGAACTAGTGAATTACTTACAGTTCATACCTCTTAATTCATTTGTTTCATTTGTGGTAGAGGTTGTCTCTTTTCATGGTAGACTCTTCTTTCTACTCATCTAATGTTTCACCATTCTAGAATTTTCCACAAATTTGTGTATCTTTCATGAATCCTCTAGATTCCATGATTTCCCATGGCATTATTCCTTTAACTCTACATGATCTAGAGACTATAAGCTTCTCATCCTCAACTCCATGACACCTCTTTTCTTAATCACGAAGTTTTCATCATTCAAACAATGGTTTAATATCCAAAGCTCAAGTCAAGCCATCATTCTTAGAGTTTTGCCCATACATTTTGTGACAAAGGGTCCATCTCCAAACCGCAAATTGGACAAGCGGAAAATATCCACAAGTAAAAAATGTGTCGAACAAACTTTGGAAAACAAGCTCTGATACCAAATTTGATCCAAAAATGGGCCTTTAATCCAAATTGATCATTTTCTCCATTTTTTTGAATAGTTAATCATCTTTTTAATTTCTTGAAAATTGGCTTAATAAATATTTAGGTGATTCCAAAATTAGTTCATGCAAACACTCACTAATTCATCAATTTCAGGATACCAAACTTGATTTTCAATTTTTTTAATTTCCCATAATTACGTTAAAAATTGGCTTAAATATTAAAAATCAAACTAATATTGATTTAAAATAGCAAGTAAATGAAATAAAACACAAGAACAATACTCCACAAATCAATAACAGAGTTCGTCCAATTCGACTACGTCTCTGGGTCCACCAAAACATGAACCGATTGATTAAATGATGCAAAAATACTTCTTATACAATAAATCTCCAATAACGGGCTCTCTCCCCAAAAAAGGCTCAATCTCGCAAATAATCTTTGTTTAGGAGTTCTCAAGTTCATACACTTCACCTTGCATCCATCTCCACATTTACTGCTCTTTTCATTTTCAAAGGAGCTAAAATAATTTAAATGGTTTTAAATTGCCCATTCAAATACTGATAATGGCTCTATTTCTAACATTTCCAATGTCGGTGGCATAATGGTTAAGTGCTTATCTTTTTAGCAAAAGCTTAGGGGTTCGAATCCCACTCTAAGCACTCATATATAGCTTGTTTATTCCAAAAATCCCAAAATTCTAAAGGATATAGGCCAAGTCTTGTCGAAATGCTTGGAGGTTAGGGCTAGCCAAATCTTGGCCTGCAGAGGTCCCATTTTGGGATGTGGAGTGAGGGTCGAACCCCATGCATCATTTTAGCCTTTTAAAAGGCTTTGACCATTTTCTATGCGCTTCGGGATAGGCCTTATCCCACGTGTTGGGTTATGCACAAAAGAAGGGTTTAAATACATATCTCTTCCCCCTTTGAATTGGTCAATGGCCCATCCCATGTACTTTGACTTAGCTAGGCGCTTTTTTCGCAAATGTGACTTGGCATACATGTTGGCATTAGTTGGATGTACTTGAAATGCGCTTGGTTGAGCATATGCGTTGGATGTTGTGTGTTGGTGCTTGGCATGTGGAGTGGCCACGTGGTGGCCTAATCTTGTGTGATTGTCCCTGCCGCCTTGTCTTGGCGCTAAGCTTACATAAACATTGGGATATATCCCACAATGCTATGTGATGTGGTCTTCAACATGGTTTATATGCAAAATGCTAATGCGAATATGAAGCAAGGTCCCCTCCTTACAAAAAGTAGACCCCGCCAGTGGTGGGCCCCAACCTCGTGTAAATAGCGTCGGCCCCACACTTGACCGTTGAAGACAAGAGGCCAAAAACCAAACAACCCTTTTGCCAAATTGCACTCTATCTACTTACTTGTCAACACCCAATCGGTCCATTTGGCAAGTCTAGTCAACATGATGACAACAACATTGTACTTGTGCACTTTTTTCCTATTGGAGCAGAACTTCTGGCGAGCCATAATTTGTGCATATGAAATCAGTTTGACCCGTTCAAAATGCGTTGGAAAGCTCGACAAGCTCTTTGTTGTGCAGCGAAACAGCTTCGGACTGATTATAGACCATCTCGACTGTTTGTATTTGGGTATCCTCTTGAATCACAAAAAGGTCCATTGCTTCTCAATGAGGACAAGTGATCTAGATGGCAATCCAAAGTGGGAATCTAAAAATTTTGAAAAAAAAAAAATCGGCTTTAGATTTTTGTATTTGGGAGCCCGTCAAGCAGATTTTGCCTTGAAACTTTAGTCAAATGCCCTTAGTTGTCAATGGCATATATTTAGGGCATCCAAAATAGTTTGTTTGATGAACTTTCCAACATATATTACGGTTTCCAATTTTGATCAAGGTGCAAGAAGATATGACCGCAACAAGAGTCACTACATGCATGACAAACCATATTCGGGTGACACCTGAGACGCACCCGCATCCAAATGCACCTGCACCCAAATCCACACCCAAGGAAAACCAGCGCACTAGGGTGTTTCCTTAATTTCATATGCACCAAGTGTTGTGCCCCAAGACTTGCGCTTTAGCACTCCAAACAACTTTATAGTGATGTCATCTAGCAAGATTCAGCTATTTGTCCACTTCTGACTGTTCATTATCATTCAAGGTGGATACATGTCATCTCCATGTGTGGGGTTGACCTTTGATTACAAATCATTTGCTATTTTTAATAACATTTCAGTTTTGCAAGGTATAGCTATAAAATAGATGGTATAAAAACAAGAATGCTGTTCAAGGCATACATCCCTCTTACCTTAACATATTTGTATAAAATATTATTATTTTTGCAATTTCAATTCTGTCAATTTTGGTTCTGCTTTATAACACAGTAAGCTCCATAGTCGCATACTTTACTTCAGATCACCTCATGCCTTTAACTTCTGCAGAATTAAGCTTTTGTGGGACAAAAGACCTCCCAAAATGGAAAGTGTGATCTGAAATGGGGAGGACTAACAAGCATAAACTATACCCAAGTAGGCATACCGATAATCAAAGTAATCTAGCCCTTAGATTACTCCAAAAGAATGAAGCCATGAGAAGCTTTATGTCAAAAGAACATTAGTAATGAAAAAATGGAAACCATGCTCTGCTGGAGAAATGCAAATGCAAGCAGCAGGGGCCAGCTCATTTGAGACTGTCAGTAACAGTAGACTACAGCTTTTCAATTTGAGCAGCGAAGCTAACCCTTTGGAGATATGCCTAAACCTTTTTTAACAGCCAATGCAAATATGGTATGAAATTGATACAAAAGCACTGAGGCATTGTGGGAAATAACAGTTGAACATTAATCCAAAACCCTATGCTGCTATTCGGATTTCTGTAAAAATCAGGCATGCTAAGAATGAGATTATGGAACTGTTAAAAGTCAAGGGGGAAAAAAGCTTGGCCACGGAGATTTAAAATGGATGAAATAAGATAGCAAAATGTATAGCCAAATGATGAGTACAGATTATGTATATGAAAACTAGAACCATTGTCTAACAATCTTATGGATGCACACTATATGCTTTTACCTCGCAGAAAGGAACATTTCCCAGTTTTCTATCCAAAACAATCAAATATGTAATAGATCTGCTAAGAAGATATCACACTCTGAAATCGGAGCTATGACATGTAAGCATGAGTGTTTGGTAACATAAATTTCGTTTTTACTTAGAGTAGAGATATGACAAGATGCATTAAACCCAATCATTTGTCGCTACCAGCAAGACCTGGTCCGATGATGTCTGCTGGTTGGTAGTGGGAGGACTCTCAATATCCAGAGGGAGCACTGGTTCACTCCAATCACTATGTCCCTTGCTCTTTCTCAGCAGCGGGAAAGGAGTCTATCTATCTGCCTAGCTCAGGTGGAATTTCCCCAACACAAGTACCGTAGTATTCTGCATGCTTACTAATATAATTGCTCTCTTAAACCTATGCTTCAAGCACACTCCTTTCAGAACTTCATTGAAACAAGTCAATGAAATTTAAACCCATTACTGTACCTGCGAAGCCAAGTAGGAGCTCCACGTCTTCTTCATTTATGATTGGTTCACGAGTACTTTGTTGAGAGGCTGCACTTCTTGCCTGCCATCATAAGTCAGTGATTAACTGATCAAAAAATATCACAAGTTGGAAAGAATTTTAGATATTCCAGTCCATAAAGAGTTATTTACACAACTTCAACATGAGCGGAATAAAAACTTAGAAGCAGATATATAAGTGTCGAGAATAGGTTCAGGATTTCCTAATATATGGTTACATTCCAGTCAAACAGGATGACTTCCACTAGCTAAAACTAATATTGGTATCCAGTTACATACTCGAAAAAATGCCAATTTCCATCATCACTTTTAAACTAACAAAAAGTTACAGGAGAGGTCCAAAAAGAAACTTCTGATAGAAGAATAAGCAAACATATTAGTACATAATTCCATCTGAAATTTTTAACATCAAAAAAAAATTCAAAGTATTTAAATATAAAGTTTTGTGTAACATACCGGAGCTAATGACCTGGAAGATGATACCACAACTTCATCATCATTATCATCATCATCATCCAAAACAACTATAGCAATATTGGTGCCCATGCTCCAATTAGATGCCAACGTGGCTTCCTTTGTTGACTCTGACTGAGCTGACCTCACTTCTGATATCTGATTGCGCTTTGACGCAGTCCGTTCATGACAGTGTTGTTACTTGATCCTCACTGTTGTGTTTTCAAACAAAAGCAGTTTCACACTTTCGTTTCTCATCAGTTTGCAGAATGATAAACCCCGTAAAAAAAGTAACCACTTCTAAGGGTTTGAAATTAAAAATACAGAAGACACATTGAAAAATGCCACTCAAGCAAGAAAAAATACATCAAACCTTCTTATTGAAAAAAATCAGTGACCTTTGTAAGCAGAACAAAAGCTAAAACACTAAATTCAAAAGAGCTGCCAATCTAGGTTCATGACAGTGTTGTTACTTGATCCTCACTGTTGTGTTTTCAAACAAAGCAGTTTCACACTCGTTTCTCATCAGTTTGCAGAATGATAAACCCGTAAAAAAAGTAACCACTTCTAAGGGTTTGAAATTAAAAATACAGAAGACACATTGAAAAATGCCACTCAAGCAAGAAAAAAATACATCAAACCTTCTTATTAAAAAATCAGTGACCTTTGTAAGCAGAACAAAAGCTAAAACACTAAATTCAAAAGAGCTGCCAATCTAGATATAATGCATAAAGCATCTAAAGGATTAAAGTTCTTTCTCTAGTGGACTAAATTAAAAAATGTAGTAATTGCACCCCGTATTTTCTAACTTTTCCCTAACATAACTAAAGTGTACAGTTGAAGGGTCCAATCCCCTCACTGCAATAAGGTGAGTCATAACCTCGGCAGGCACATGGTGAGGTTGTAGTGTAATGAAATAGGGTATGTACAGAGGTTTCCTTGCAACTCGAGCATAGTTCCTTTGACATACAGTTATAGGCGATTGCCACTCGGCTCAAACACAAGCTTAAGCTTTATGGAAAACCATGTTTCAGAGGAGCTCAGATTTTGGAGAGACTCCGGTGGCTTAAAGTCAGGATCGTGCCTCAAAGCGAAGTTTTACAAAACTCTAAGAGCAAAGCAAGCCAAGGAGCAGATCAAGGCTATTAGAACTTCCCATGACTGGCTCACGGAGCTTCCAGAGATCTGCAGCCTTTCTTTCTCCCTATAACTTAGACTTTCAAGCACACAAGGACCCGCTGGAGCAGGCTTCAGTCATGCAGGAGTGCCTTAATGTTGTTCTCGCTACAGCTCAACAGAGTTGCGACGTGCCACTCTCTCTTGATGAGCTTTACGCAGCTCTGCATAATATGGCCAATGATAGAGCTCTTGGGGTTGATGGCTTTCCTTTGAACTCTATAAGGCCACTTGGCACTTTGTTGAACCTGACCTGCTTCAGGTTTACAACAAAGCTCTCAAAATCATTCATCAAGGAAATTTATCAATCAAGGAAATATTAAATTTATCGCTAAAACTGGTGATCCTGAGCTCATGAAACCTATCACCTTATTGAATGTCTCCTACTCGATTCTTGCAAAAGCTCTCGCCCTCAAGCTGCATCACTTACTTCCTGCAATTGTCAGACCACAGCAAACGGGCTTCATTAAAAGTGGTTACATCCTCCACGACATTATTGTTATGCTGGGAAGGTATGGAATGGGCTGGTGCATCCTGCCAATGGATCTTGTTTCTCAAGCTTGATTTTGGGAAATCCTGTGCTGGAAGCATCGACTTGCCTTACCATCAATGGACAAAAGTCTGAGAGCCTTGGCTTTTTTCACTAGATCCAACAAGGCTGTCCTTTAGCTTCTGCATTTGATGTTTTGGCTGCAAAAGCTTTTGGGTATCTTCAAGCCTACAAAGCCAAACAAGATCTCGGTTGGGGTATCATGCTCCCGAGATATGAAAAGCCAGCTGATTAATGGTCACTTCACCAACGACTCCTTCCTCACCTTAGCTAAGGATGAGGCTTCTTTTATGAAGCTTTGGCTTGCTTTAATACCTCTGCAGCCTCTTGTTCAAGCCTATAGTTGTTCAAAACCCAATGCTATCATTAGAGTATGATACCATTGTTAGGAAATAAGGGATAAAATATGCGGAACAATCCCACAGAATCACAATAGTAGAAACTAATATGCAAAATAATATCACATATCTGAAATAAAAGTGTAGAAAATAAAAAAACATAACAGATAGTATTTAACGTGGTTCACCCAATTTGGGCTACGTCTACCAAGAATCACTTGCTCAGATTTTATTACAAGCCACCTCTTCTCTCAATACAATACTCAGATCTGTTTGGAGCTATGCTCAAAAAACTCTCACAATTCACACTTGAACTCACACATCTACAATGTTACATATCCCTACCATATGCACAAAAGCACATCAATAGGCAATTTGCTTAAGCAGTTTTTACAATACCGTGGGTACCAAAACCATGGGCCAAAACTGCCCCATAAACCTATGGGTCAAAATACCGCCCATATGAGAAGAGCACGTCTCCCGAGGTATCAAACACATTTTTTGAGGCCAAAAATTCTCTCTGGGGCTGCCGCCCCGAACTCCAGGCGAGAAAACTATGGAGAGTGTACAATCTTTAACACTTCCACACATGAAAACAAGCTCCACAACATAACAACCATTGCTTGATAGCTTCGAGATCTTTCAATGGAAATGGATTAACAAAGGAGAGATGTTCAAATTTATTGGCATCCCATTCACCTTTGAAATCTCCCCTCATGGACTATGGCAAGTATGTATTGCCAAGAGTTGAGAAGAAAATCACTACGGATCACCAAACCCTTGTATTTGGCTGGGAAATTCGAATTTGTATAAATATTTCGCAGCAACACATCTACCATTCCTCTTATTGGGCACCTTCCAAGATGTGCTATGACAAGCTTGTCAAGCTGCTTAAAAGGTTTCTTGTGGGCCAACGCTAAACAAATTCACGGAGTTTCACAAAGTTTCTTGAAGATTTCTGGCCTCCCCCATGACAAGGGTGGCATGGGGATTATTAGCGTGCGCACACACATTCTTACTCTATATGCTGAGTCAATTGTGCATGCAAAATTTTTGGTTCGTCACTACATTGCTTCTAGATCACCCTACGGCAATCCCAGCTGGAAGAACATCACTCTTCATTTTTTTCTAGTTACATTGGCCCCTGTCAAGATTGAGGAATCGTTCTTGCTTGCAACATCTGGAAATCTTTTGAGGTTGTTAAATCATTCCTCCAATGGATTGGCAATGGGTTTTGGTCTGGGATTTCTATTAATGATCAAAATATTTGGTGGTCGCCTATTACCACCAACAACAGTATCATGTTTGTTGACAATCTTGGCATCAAAGCCCTTCAGCTGTTAAGGCATTTGTACCATGCAAGATCTTATCTCTTCTCAAGTTCAGACTCCAGGGATCATCCTCTAGAGAAAAATAAGTTGACTTCAAACATGGCCCGGATCCTTCATATACAGGAGCTTATGCCAGATGTTATAATGCACAACTTGGGGCTGCAGCCTCTTGTGGCCTGGTGGAAATATTGTGGTGGAATTGTGGCATGCATTTCAAGCATTACTCTCTTGGGCTTTGTATAAAGCTATGTTCAACCAAGTTTCAGGGGCCCAGGGGACAGCAAGGGATGGGGGACACGTTTCAAGACGGATATTTTGGAGGCCATTTTTAGGGGATGGCTATTAAAAATAGGGGAAATTTTAAAAATATAGGAACTTTCAAATATTCATATGATAACATTGATAAGGCATTCATCATATATGTTATAGAACCTTATTACATAACATTAGAGCTGAATTGAGATTTCACATAATATTCAATGTGGATATATATAATAATTACATGGTCATTATGTAGGAGAGAGTTCAAGACAAGTAATTTACATAATTACATGTACAAAACACAGTGGTCTACAAAATTTGCCCTGAATGATTGCATATCCATAACACATTCAAATTCACTGTTGCATAAAAATGTTGTAATATAGAAATAGAAGCAATGCATAACAATAATAATCTTACATTAATCTAGTAGTAACAAAACTAAAAATCAATTCCAAAACATATATGATATATTGGTTTATTCCAAAAAAAGTGATTTAGAAAAGGACAAGGGCACCTAGATCACATGTTCTACTGTGCAATATGCACATAAATGACATGAATTTTCAAGCCTTCAATCTTCACCAAAGGGAGCTATTGCTTCCCACCTTTTTCATATGACACATTGGAGCCACATATATAAGCATCCACAATCTTCATTTGCTCCCTTCAATATCATACATCAAGCCATTTTTAACCCACAAAATGGGGCATATAACTACTACATGTTGAATGGAACAATCTCAATTTGTAAAGAACAGCACCATCCATCCAACCTCCCCTTTGCATGACGGGCATGTCTATTCAATAAGGCTTGCTCTGTTTGTTATCTCACTTAAGTTGGACCTTCAACTTCTTTCCACTCAATTGGAATCCATTCATCACGTTGATGGCAAATTGTGCAATTGTAGGGAGTCATAACTCACGAAACTTGCAAATTTTTTGGTTTTTTTTTTAAATGTGTTGGGGCATAGGGGACTTCTAGATGTCCCCTACTCGAAAAAATTGGCATCCCTGGAATTTGGGGACATCTAGGGCGTTTCCTACCCATACTCGAGTCCTCAAACGAGGATGCCCTCAAAAACCAGAGGACGCGGCGTCCCGAGGTACACTAGTATAAAGTTCTCATCCCCTTTTCCTCAACGTTAGACAAGTTAAATATTTGGTGGTGTTTGAGGTCCTCCTACAAACTTGCCTTACCCATCTCAATTGGATTTGGCGGGGTAAGCTTGAGCCCAAGCTTGCTCAATTTCCGTGGTGCTTGATCTACCATGGACTCCTTCGAGGAGAAAGACCATACCATATTAATAATGCCCAGCCAAAGTACCCTACTGCTATAGAGGCCACAAACTTTTAAACACTTGTTTTAGACTTGTCCTCTGGGCTGGGATGCACGGTAATGGATCCATAGCCATTTCTTACCTTACCCATACAGGCCTTTCTCCTGGAGGATTGCTTTGTTTAGGGATAGTGCTTGTTGACTGAATTATACTACTTAAAAATCTCACTAAAATCAATTATCTAATTAAATTGCTTGTGGAAGCCTTCAACTTAGCATAAAAAATATTGCTTTTCTTTGGAATTTGTTCAAAGGTTGCATTCATTTTCAACTTTGGAAATATGGAAATTCTGCTATTTTCAGCAATGTGGGCATATTGCAGCAGTTTTCAACTAAAGCTAAAGTTGTTGTGTGCACCTCTGCGTTCTTTCAAATCCAAGCTCGCTACAAAGTGTCATTGGAATTCCAACACCTACCGGACTTGCCTAACCTTTGGAGGAATGCTCCTTGCACTATCTCAGCATAATTCCACGAGATGCCCCCACCACAGGCTCTCCTTCACCGAGCACCGAGGCAACAGCAAACTGCTCTCACACTTGCTTCAGCATCCCTCCTCCATGGGGAGTGATGAAGGAGCATCCAAGGTCAGTCAATCTGCACAATTTTGGCTGAATATGGGTGCGTCGCAAGAAAGGAGCGCGTAAGAAATGAAGAGGAAAACATAGCACATGGAAAGATGAGAAGAAGCGCGGAAGTATGAATCGGTGCGAGAAGAGCAAAGGGAGAAGTAATGCTCATAAAAGTTTTGAGTAGGATAGAAGTTGCTGTAAAGGACGCACAAGATATTTTGGGAAGGCACAGAGACCCGGAAATAGGGCGCAAAAAGAGTTCGAGTGAGGCTAAAACAAGTGAGTGCGTGACGGGGAAAAGAAGACAAAGGCGTCGCAAAGAAGTGTGAGAAAAGTAGTGCGCAGCAATGGATGGATTGGCAAAAGAGACAAACATGTGAGATGTTGTTTTGACAGGATCTTGACAAAGATGAAGATCGGAAGAGCCAGCCAAATCGTGGCACAAGCGAGAGGCATGGTAGGTCAAAAGCATTAATGGCACTCAATTCAAACTTGAATCAAGCGGGAAAATTTGGAAGCGTCTGAAGGAGTCTGCCCAGCCCCAGACAAATTTCAAATGAGGAGAGAAAAGTGGGAAAAGAGCGAGGATGCGCGACTATAAAAGGAGGACGAACACACTATTTTTGGGTTGTTGAAGGCGGAGTGTGGCCATTAGAGCTAAGCTTGTGGAACGTGCTTGTGAGCACAAGAGTCCAATCTAGGATAGGTCTTAGGAGGCACAAGGAGTGCATGAAAGCTCCATATAAATGACTATAATCTTCATTTAGAAGCGATTGCATTGTAGATGCCGTATAGCCATTTGAGATAATAGATGAAACATAAAGCGAGTTTCGTCCCATCGTGTTGAACTCTAAGGTGAGGGCAAGCTCTAGGAGTACCAGGTGGAGTCTTGTGCCCATCAAGTGGTATCAAAGTTGATTTTTTCCTACGAAAGAAAGGGAAGCAAAATAGTTGGCAAGTCGTCGAATGTGAAAGGCAACTAGCATAAAAAGAATTGTGTTTTCCGTCGTGAAGAAAGGTGGGTAGAGGACGCCAAGAAGATCCCAGGAGTATAGTGGCGAGGAGATAGAGATCTTGCATATGAGGGCAAGATGCCGCGAAGAGGGCACTATTCAAAGGCTTGATCTGAGAAATGTTGGAGAGAGTGATGGAGGAGCTTAATGGTGTGAAGACCAGATTGGAGGATGCGGTGAAAGACCACCAAAGGAGACGGGGTCTTGTGGCGAAAAGTAGTCGGATGGAGATGAAAGACTCGGAGAGGAGTCGAGAGCGCAGAAGACAAGACAAGACATGTGCGAAGCACAATTGAAGATCGCCTTACGAGCAAAATGCAAGAGGGAGAGAAAGTATGTGCAAGAGCCACCGAGAAACACGAGACAAAGTGCATGAAGGAAACTCATGAGATGAGTAAAGGGTGAAGACATAAGTCACCAGAGTAGAGTGAGAGAGCAAGAGTATTGTGTTAGAGGAGAGGACTCAAAGGAGGAGAAGAAGAAAATCATTGCAAACCATGAGCGTGTGGAAGATTGCGCATGGCCGTGAGATGAAGCAAGTAGAAAGGAGGAGAAGACTGCTACAATGACAAATGAAGAGGGGTGCGCGAAGATGAATGTCCCTACCAAAGGAGAAGTGGAAGAAATGGTCATTGAAGGCCATGCACACACAGAAGGTGACCTAATGTCACAGCCCGGAAGCCATAGAGAGAATGGCAAAAGTGTGAGGGGTCGAGGAGTGGACACGAGGCAAGCGGCGCAGTTGAGGAAAGGAGTGCACGTGAAAGAAAGAGTCCTAGTAAAGAGGACTAAAGCGCACAAATGATTGCAGCAAAAAAGAAGATGCCCAGATGGAAGGGGACGGATGGGGCACGCAGTTAATGTGCAAAAGAGAAAACCCGGTGGAAAGATTACGAGCACGGGAAATTCATGCAGATGAAGAAACTCCGAGAAGAGGAGTTGAGGGAGCGCGAAGACAAAGATGCATGTGGCAATGGGACCATTGCGAAGGAAGAGAGTTGCCTTGAAGGCAAGCCCGAGCGGAAACAGTCCCGCGAGAGGACGTTCTTAGGGTGCGCGTGAAAAGAGTGCTGCCGGAGGAGAGAGGCCAGCAGAAGGTCTCGAGGAAATAAAGCATGCGAGGCGAGGCATGCGGAGAAGATGAGTACAATGCACGAGACAATTGCATGAAAAGAGTTGCCCAGAAAGTAATTCGAGGGAGAAGCGGATCGGAGAAGGAGATTGTAGAAGTGCGCAATGCAAAAGGCACACAAGACAAAGAATGCGCAAAACGAAGAATGGCTCGATGGTAGTGTAGGAACACTGCGAGAAGGATGCATGGGTGCCACAGAAGGCAGCGAAGAGGAGCGGTATGAGGAGATAGCTATAGAAGAATTGTGCAAGGAGTGGAGCAAGTAAGAAGAGAAGCGGAGAAAGAAGAGATCAAGTAGATCTCAAAGGCGAAGGTGAAGAGGAAGTCGCTAAGGAGAATGTGCGCGTGCAAAAATGGAGCCACCAGGAAGAGAGAAGAAAAGTGGCCCGAAGCCACAAAGGGAGAAGCATGTGCGAGAAGAAAGTGCGGGCTGAAGAGGAGAGGGTGCACAAAGATTGTGGTGCACCAAAGAAAAGAAGATAGCAAAGTAGCCATGAAGAAAAATGAAGAGGAGCCAAAAAAAAATATCGGGCATAAAGGGGAGTTCACGCGAAAGAAATGCGCAAGGTGGAGCACGCAAGGAGGCCCCAGCAGAAAGTGGGAAAAGAAGGATGAAGACCAAGATGGAAGTGGTCAAAAATGGGCCTAAGCCCATGAGTACGTGGAGAAATAGACACATGAAGGAAAAAAATTGTGCAGGTAAACGGATAGCGCAAAATGGGCACGCGCAAAGAGAGGATGCGTAAAAGGAGAAGGTCGCGGTGAGAAGGCAACAGAAAACAAAAGAAGGGAGGAAGACAAGGAGAGAAGCGCGCGAGGAAGGTACACATAAGAGGAGAAAGCCCATAGATGAAATGAGCAAGAGAGAAACAAAGCCCCGAAGGCTTTGGGCAAAGGTGGACGGACCGGGATGAGTGTAGACTCGCACAAAAGAAAGAGAGACGAGCGCAAACTCAGAAAGCAGGAAGGCTCATGGGAAAAGCCTTAGGAGGAGGAGGATGGTTCAAGGTAAGTATAGACTTGCGGAAGAAGGGTAATGTCGAGAAGGAACTCATGAAAAGGATTGAGCAAAGAGATCCATTTGGAGGAGAAGGTCGAGCTATGGTGGGTAGATGCTCACAAGAGTGCGCGAGATAGTGTGGAGAAGTCATAAGAAGGTGTGAGAAGGACTGGAAGAGACGCTAGAAAAAGCATTGGGACCGAGAAATAGGTTCAACAAACGAAGGAACCGGAACTATCAACCTCAATAGTTCGAAGGGTGGTTCTACCACTCAGTCTACTTGAGGAGGACCTCAAGTTTTAAGTACCTCGGGTGTCGATGCAGAGCATCCAAGGTCAAAGTGCAATCTGCACAATTTTTGCTTTGAATACGGGTGTGCGCAAGAAGGAGGCACATAAGAAATGAAGAGGAAAGCGTAGCACGTGGAAAGATAGGAAGGCGTGTAGAAGTATGAATTGGCGCGAAGAGCAAAGGGAGAAGTAATGCGCAAAAAGTTTTGAGAAGGAAAGAAGTTGCATAGGACGTGCGAGATATTTTAGGAAGGCACTGGAGACCCGGAAAGCGTCTATGCAAAAAGAGTTCGAGGTGAGGCTCAAACAAGTGAGCGTGCGATAGAAGAAGACAAAGGCATGGCAAAGGAGTGTGAGAAAAGAAGTGCATAACAAGATGGATAGTTGGCAAAAGTGACAAACATGCTAGATGTTGTCTAACAAGGATGAACAATTAGAAGAGCCAACGGCGCAGATTGACATGGCACAAGCAAAGGCGTGGTAGGTCGAGCATTATTGGCACTCAATTCAAATTTGAATACGAGTGGGAAAATTTGGAAGCGTTTAGAAGGAGTCAACCACCCAAAGGCAAATTTCAAATGAGGAGAGAGAAGTGGGAAAGAAGTAGGGCACACGACTATAAAAGGAGGACGAGCACACCATTTTCCGGTTGTTGCCAAAGCGAAGTGTGCCCATTAGAGCCAAGATTGTGGAACATGCTTGTGAGCACAAGATCCCGATCTAGGATAGGTCTTAAGGAGACACCAAGGAGTGCAGTGAAAGCTCTATATAAATGATTGTAAGCTCCATTTGAGAGCAATTGCATTATAGATTTTGTATGGCCATTTGAGATAATAGATGAAACATAAACAGTTTTGTCCGTTGTGTTGAACTCTCGGGTGAGTATAGGCTCTGGGAGTACCCATAGAGCCTCGTGCTGTCAAGGAGTTTATGAAGTCCACCTCGGGAAAAGTCGGTTCTTGCTAGGTCGTCTTGATGGACTTTCCCCATGCGTGACACTATGTACTCTAGAGTGTTGGTTGCCCCTCCTCTGGGTGGGGAGTGCTCGGAGCTGCTTAGTTGTGCAAGATGCTACTCGAGGGCAAGTGAGAGGCATCTTATCTCGCCATCAAAGGAGCCTTCTTCTTGGGTTGTTGAATGTCCCCAGATGATCTACCACCTCGTTTCTCTAGTCTACCACATGTGATTAGCTACATGTTTTGATATGCCTTGATTGGCTTTGTTTTGGAACTTTGTTTTTATGTCATGAATAGTTATCGACTATCGCTTAAAATTGGGTCGTGATTACCAACCGACCACCTTTTTTATCATAAACCATCCTTGTACATTCTACGGTATTTTTAATTAATAGATAAAGTGATGTGTTTCCAACAAAAATACAAATAGTGTACATTCATGATTGTGTCTAATGGAATATATTCAAGCATGGGCCAAGCTTAAAATCCTAAAAATGTGGCAAGCTTAAAATCCTAAAAATGTGGCAAGCTTAAAATCCTTAAAATGTGGCCTAAGTTTTCACCCTCACAAATAGATGTTTCAAGATTAACCTACATTGTGAGGAAAATGCTCCATAACTAATTGATAATCGACTTGGATATTCCATTATGAAATTCTTCCATGCAAAATTTACTTATGTGCTGTCCAATGTAATTTGTTTTTGAAACCAACATATATAAGGCAGAAAATCGGCGTGGGTTACAGCCATGGGCTGCCATCTACATCTTTCATACAATTTGTAATGTGCAAACGCTCAAAACATGCGCACAATACCAAAAATCAGATCTCAGGCCCCTTATGCTACTACCAATCTGTGGTCCTTCCCATCCATAAATTCAATGGTGTAACAAAAGCATGTGGATGAATTAACTTGTGTGTGACTGAATTTACTTCTGCTTGCTGTTGTGAACAAGGAACTATGCTTAAAAACAACTTATCATGGCATTATAATTTTTACTTTGAGTGGCGGAAATGAAATAGCAGGAAGGAAATGAGTAATTGAGCAACAAAGTACAAACCCTCAAAAGTTCATTATCATGTTTTTGACAATCAAGCACTGACGGCAAATACATGGTATTCACCCATACCAGCTAAATAGCAAAAAACTGTAATTTAATGCGTAAGGGGATATGATATGCACGTCCACTGGTCTAAGCGTAGTGTTATAGGTTTGAGGTATAATAGTACCCAATTATAACTAAAAATATGTTTTCCTTAACAGCGAACCTGCATTTTATACCTGCAGACCCCAAACCTGACAATATAACGAAGTACAAACCCGCATTTTTTACCTGCAAACCCCAAACCTGACAATATAACGAAGTAAAAACCCTCGAATTAGAATTTTCGATTCGGCTTTAAAACGTACAGGTGAATTGGCAAAACTAGTTTGTGAGGCAAAATTAGGGCACAAAAAAAGGCATAATAAACAGACTAAATGCATAAGCTCTCGTACAAACTGCCGCGAGACACCAAACTTTAACTAACAAGCCAGTATTCCTAAAATTTGCAACAGTGAATGAACTGAAACAATTTGCTTTAACGACGAACTTATACGAGGAAAATCTGTTCAATTTGCAGCACGACTAGGTAGGAAGGAGGTACCTCGAATAAAATCGATCGATCAGGCAAGAAAATCCCCTCAAAAAGGAAAAATTTATGCCCTCCTGATGGGTTTTAAACTGTGGCACGATTAAACATAACAATTTTTATCAAATGTCAAAGTCAATTTGTGTGTCCTGTTTTTATCGCTTGTCCGAGAACGGAAAACATTGTTTTTTTTTGTTTAACTTCGCCTCTTCTCCGAACTTACGTGAGACAGCGAACTGCCAAAAGGTTTTCTTTCTCTGGTATTTGTGCCCTTTTCCTTTTTATTCACTCCTCTTTTTCCTTCAAATTATTAGTTCCCACAGAGGCAGGTGCCCTTCAATCTGGGTACTCTTCAAATAAATTATTAGTCCAAGATTTATAGTTTTATTAACATTATCGATGGCTATTAAGAAATATCTATTCTCTATTTATTGATTGGTTGAATCAACTTTACATCTTATTCGTCCCTTAGAATTCTTGAGAGTAGAATTGACATGTTTTTATGGTTATTGGTTCATTTCTTTGGATATATATTGACTTTGCATTATGTTATTATTCCTTGATTTTGATTGTATGTTGATCTTTATTTTAAAGGGTATTATTATATTTATATATTTTTCTATGTTTTTGTATAATTATCAAGTAATTTTTTAGTGATTATTTTTAGGAATTGAAGAAAATCCTCTTTTTGGAAATTTGAAGACTATGAGTGATGAGATTTCCCTTGGTGGCGGTTGTGTTAAAAGATCTCATGTGTCTGAATCTTCCGACTCGGACCTAGAGTAGGATTGTCCTCGCCTTGATTTTCAGTTGCTTTGACTTACCAACCCGAGAATTGGACGGTTATTGTCACGAGTTCTAAGGAGAAAAAAGGCGCTTTGAGCCTTCTATTACTCGATCGGCTATGGTGTCGCCTGCCGCATTTACTTTTGGCTCTGCGGCTCTTTCTAGGCCCAAGCCATTTTAGCTCTTGCCTTCGGTGTGTTTCTTATTTTTACTGTCTTTGTGGCATTTATTTTTGTTGTGCCCTCTAGGCATTCTGCGATGCCTTTTTAGCATTTGTGCGACATGAGTTGTCAACTTGACCTCGCTAATATAACTCATATTATCATTAATATAATGTGCGAGTTCAATAGTAAAATGTGTAAAATAATATAACTAAAATAATACTATAAAAATATAAAAAGTAACTTCTATTTATTTCAAAAATTTATAATATATAGATTTATGCATACTAAGATTATTTGTATATAAATCTATATAAAAATAATGGCCATATTTTAAGATTTAACTTGTTAGTCCTATTAGATATTCATCCACGTCAATAAATTTATTAACTTTAACTAATTGAAAGATTCGAAATGACATATTATTTCAACAACTATAATGTTTTGACTCAAAAAAATTACACAAGAAATCTTCCTTTCCTTTACTTTTATGCACATATAATCGTACGTTACTTATAATGTACCACAAAAGACACTTAAACATATATTAAGAATCATAATTTATTATCACATGACATGACAACTTATATTTTTAACAATATAAGTGATGTTATTATTCCTTGATTTTGATTGTATGTTGATCTTTATTTTAAAGGGTATTATTATATTTATATATTTTTCTATGTTTTTATATAACTATCAAGTAATATTTTAGTGATTATTTTTTAGGAATTGAAGAAAATCCTCTTCTTGGAAATTTGAAGACTATGAGTGATGAGATTTCCTTGAGTGCGGTTGTGTTAAAAGATCTCATGTGTCTGAATCTTCTAACTCAGACCTAGAGCAGGATCGTCCTCGTCTTGATTCTCGTTAGCTTTGACTTCTCAGTCCGAGAATTGGACAGTTGTCATGAGGTCTAAGGAGAAGAAAGGGCGCTTTGAGCCTCCTATTACTTGGTCAGCTATGGCGTCGGCTTCTACATTTACTTTTGGCTCTGCGGCTCTTTCAGCACGAGTCTTTTTAGCTTTGCCTTCATGGTGTTTCTTATTTTTCTGTCTTTGTGGCATTTGTTTTTGTTGTGCTCACGGGCGTTCACGTGCGTTGCCTTTGTGGTGTTTGTGCGACGAAGTGAGTTGTCCGCAATGACCCCACTAATGTAACTCATATTATCATTAATATAATGTGCAATTCCAATAGTAAAATGTGTAAAACAATATAATTAAAATAATACTATAAAAATAAAAAAATAACTTGATTTATTTCAACATTTTATAATATATAGATTTATGCATACTAAGATTATTTGTATATAAATCTATATAAAAAATAATGGTCATATTTTAAAATTTAACTTGTTAGTCCTATTAGATATTCATCCACGTCAATAAATTTATTAACTTTAACAATTATAAAGATTCGAAATGACATATTATTTCAACAATTATAATGTTTTGACTCAAAAATTACACAATATATTCTTTAGGGTTTTATTAAGAAATCTTCCCTTCCTTTACTTTTATGCACATATAATCATACGTTACTTATAATGTACCACCAAAAGACACTTAAACATATATTAAGAATCATAATTTATCATCACATGACATGACAACTTATATTTTTAACAATAATTTAGAACACACGCATGTGTGTGGGTGGGTGTATATATGTAAATATACTTACATATAGATATATGTATATGTGTGTATATATGTGTGTATATGTGTATATATACATATATACTCATATGTGTATAAGTATATATGCATACATGCATGCATACATACATATATTTGTGTGTGTGAGATAGAGTTAACAAGAGGCTAACAGGAGTCCTTACATCGCTTGATCCCATAACATTATGTGTTATAAAGTAGTAGTAACACGAATCAAATAGGAAAATCTTACCCAAATATATATATTCTTTGATTTTGATTGCATGTTGATATTTATTCTAAAAGTATTATTACATCTATGTTTTTATGTTTCATATAATTATTAAACAATGTTTTAGTGATTACTTTTTTATTGTGTAAAACAATATAACTAAAATAACACTTAAAAAGGCATGCATGTTACGAATATGAAAAGCATTGTGGAGCACTTGAAAATGGCGAGAATTGGTAAATGTTATGCAAAAGGCCGAACAGATGGAGAGGGATAGTGTTACTCCCAAGAAGGAAATGATAGAGCCTAACTATGAGAGGTGGAGTGAGTATGGCGGGGTTAGTTAAAGATTGGGATGAATGCATGCAAACACCTTTGGATGATGTTGAAAAGATTAACTTCTCATTTATGTGTTGCGAGTATGTTGTTAGTTTACGGTTTTGTGTTATTGTTGGATGTTAGTTTGGCTCTCTGTTGTTAGTTTGTTCACGAGGCCTATATGGTTGTTAGTTTGTTCACGAGCCTATATGGTTGTTAGTTTGGTTGTATTGTTGTTACTTTGTATTTGTTGTTGGTTGTGGGCTTCAATGGGTATACCCTTGGCCTTGGTTTTCTATCTTTTGATCTGACTCTTTGTATGGGGTAGGGTTCCCTTAACCCTCCTTCACCATTAATAATAAATAAATAACACTATAAAAATATAAAAATAATTTCTATTTGTTTCAACATTTTATAATATATAGATGTATGCATATCAAGATTACTTGTATATAAATCTATAAAAAAATAATGGTCATATTTTAAAATAATTTCTATTTGTTTCAACATTTTTATAATATATAGATTTATGCATATCAATATTGCTTGTATATAAATCTATATAAAAATAATGGTCATATTTTAAAATTTAACTTGTTAGTCCTACTAAATATTCACCCACATCAATTAATTTATTAGCTTTAACTACTTGAAAGGTGAAATGACATATTATTTCAACAATTACAATGTTTTGACTCAAAAATTACACAATATATTCTTGTATGATTTTATTAAGAAATCTTCACTTAGTTTACTTTTATGCATCTATAATAACAAGGCCATGATATGGAAAATACTGTCAAAGATGATGCTTTGTGAGATGCATGGAGGGAAATTGTAAATGCTAAACTTTGGAGTAAATGCAAAAACTAATGGGCTTGTTTGAATTTTGGTTTGTGAAATAAATAGATTTCATGCACCAAAACATAATGGAAATAGTTTGGGAGTTATGACAAATGTAGTTGTGTGATCGGGTAATAATATGTGGAAAATGCAAATAGCAAGGATCGCGTTTGAATCTTGTAAATCTACATCTATGTTTATGTCAACTTGAAACAAATTGTGTTTTTGGAATCCTAAGCGACTAAGTCATAAGTGCGCTTGTAAAAATAAAGATGGAAAAGATTGTATAACACAAATTGAAGAGTTGGTACGTGATAGACTCATAGGAAGGGCAGTTTAAAGTCAAGTGCCACGAGAGAGAATTTTACTTCATAGCAATTGGTGATCAAGAAAGGTGCAACAGAGGTTAAGTTTCCCATAAAAGAAGAGATGGATCCTACAAAAGGAAATCCAAGTGTTGTCAATAACTTGGAGGCCATTAACATGTGATATAAAGACTTCACCCAAAGATGCGAAGGATATGAAGATGAAGCATAGGTTGGGTCTCTTGGTGATCTCAAGTTGCATGCATTTCCCGCGAGAAAAATAATTTAAATCCATGTATAAATGTCATAGAAGTCTAAAGTGCTTGAACCAGGGGTTTGTGTGGGCTTACACTTGAGAGAGCGACCCAAGAGGCTTTGGTTTGAGTGGTCTTCCTCTCATGATATCAACTTACAGGGGAGACTCAGAGGTATCTCAAAGTGTTCACGGGATTAAAGGTGTAAATGGGACAAACCCCACAACTAGCCTAACTTAAAGCGTTCGGTGAAAACGTTTTAGTGTTAAGGTTATGAAACTATATAAGGGTAATCCTTGTACTTTCATCTCCTTTGTTTATTTTTCTTGGTTCCATGATGATCAATGTAGAAAGTAGAGGTGTTGTAAGTTATAAGTATCGGGTCCCAAGAGTAGCTAAAGGTTATGAAATAGGATACTTAAGATATTTTAGACTTCTTCGGTTCTTTTCGTAAAGGTTATTAGTATACCCAAGCTCGTGATTTCAATCATTAGTTTGGGTCCATAAAATAGATCTTATTACTGAACATAATATTAGTAAGTTGTGGGAATGAACCTCTGCCCATGGATGGCGGTACAAACCCAATCCACGGGAATATGTCAGAAATGGCTATCTTAAATCCTTACTGGTAGGCTCTATTCGTGGTGGGCTGGAACATGGAGCTTTACCTGTTATTCCAATAGTTGGATAGAGAGAATAGACGTGGATCTCCTGGAACCTCCTTCAAAGACATTTTAAAAGGCAAGGAATCCTCCATGAAACCTGCAGACATTACCCCATGTATTACATTTGGGGAAGATGTCATTTCATCTGAGATTTACTACAAAGAGCATGCTTTGATTTGTAGATTCGGGGTTTGTGGCCCAGCCTTCTGTTCTTCACGCGTGGATCTCTAAGCATTGGACTCCAACTTTAACTGGTAAGATAGACTTATATCCATGTGCTAAAGGCATTTTCATTGTGACTTTCTCTTCAATAGCTGATAAAGACATCATTGCTTCAAAAGCTCTAGACTGCCGGTTTAAATACTTGGTCATGAAACCCGGTTCCCATCCTTTAACCCGCATCAGAATCATTCTCATGGAAACTGTTTGGATTAGGCTACCCCATTTACCTCTCCAATTCTGGAGTCATGTACTTGACATCCATTGGCAACACCTTGGGAACTACACTCTATATAGATTCTCAAACCACTAATTACACCCATACTACCTATGCCCGGATCCTGGTGGAACTTGACACTGATAAAAATCTTCCTGCTACTATAGACCTTAGAGTGCAAAATAGAACTTGGTCACAAACTCTTGATTATGAAGGTCTACCTTTCCGGTGTAGAAGGTGTTTTGGCTTAGGACACACCTCTACTGCTTGTGGGATGGAAAAACATCAACATGAGAAGCGCAACTAGTGGAAAGACGCACTCCCAGAACACCTAATTTTTATGCTAAAAAGGATCTTGAATCAAAAGCAGATATCGTGGCTGAATCCGATTCTGCCCTGAAAACCCCTCTATCCGAAACTCAAATTGTTAGCAACATGAAAAATGCACAAGTTGTTGAGGGCAGCAAGGAAAATAATAAATATATCTCTTGATGTTAACGTGGCTACCCAATTGGAACAAATGCGACTAAGGAAAATACTCCTCCTTTGTCTTCTCCTCCAACCGTGGAGGCTCCTTCAGTTGGGTAACGGTCAACAAAAAGAAAAAAATTCACCCTGAAGGAGAGCTCTACGCCTAGATGATTTTCTCTGTTAGTGTTCGGCTGGGTTACATTATTTCATTTTTCGTGGCCGGATCACGAGTGTTTCTTTTCCAATGGTGTTGATGTACCATTGTTGTTTGATCGTTGTACATCAGTTGTTTATTTGTTGATGCGTTGTTGGTTGTGGGTTTTTTCTTTGCAGATAGTTTTCTGCAGTTGGTCTTTATTGTTCTATCTAGATTTTGATCTCTTTCTTTGTGCTCAAACTTCCAATTCTGGCTTCTGAGCCTTGTTGTACAAGGGTATAGTCCCTTTCAAAAAACTATTTACCAATAATAAGAAAAATTAGTAAGTTGTGACGGTTGAAATGTGTCAAAATTAAATAACACATACAAGACAAATCATTCCCCTGAAACAAGAAAATGGAGCGGCTTCAACGCAGTGCACAAAAATATTATAAATATCATACGATAGAAATAAGAGCAAAGAGAAGAATCTAAATATACACAAATACCTTCACATGCCATTTACATACCATCGCATTGAAGACCAATGCACTGTCGAGTGTGAAGTTGCTCGCACATTCAAGAAATTTGGGCAAGATATCCTTGTCCATTTCCTTTCCATCGCGATCATTGACCACCCGAACTGTTTATAAGTACCCTTGGCATGGGGATGGAAATAGAAAACCATATTGAAGAGAGAGTGGGAGAAGAAGAATGTTGTCAATGAAGAGGAATGTGAGCGAATCATAAATGCGATAGAAAATTATCTTGCTTAAGAAATGGCAAGATAATTTTTATATTCTTGCACATGATGTGGGTTCGTAACTACCATAGCCTATGTTTTGGGGATTGATCCATACCCCTCAACTTTTGGCCTTTCACATCATCCAACCCCACATAAATAAAAAATTGTGATTTCTTTTCTCCAGGTAGGCATTTTCCTTAAAATCTAGACCTTCACTCTTTATTTTCAATATTATGTTTTACATTAAGAAACTTTGTAAAAATTTATCAAAACTATAGTCTTAAGTAAAAATAATGGAATATTCTTGAATAAAGGGTAGAAGAATATTCTAGGAAAAATTACATGCAAAACTTTACAAAATATAACAAATATTACAAGTGACATATTATTGTTGCTTAGTGGGAAAAAAATTAATGATTTTAGTGGAGACAATATAAGCGCCTTTAGCAAAGTATAATAATAATAATCGTACTGATGTACCACCAAAAACACTTAAACATATATTAAGAATCATAATTCATCATCACGTGACATGACAACTTATATTTAAAAAAATAATAATGAAAATTAACTCTTCTAAATTCATGTGCTCTAAACAATAATTTAGAACACACGCACTATGTGGTGGTGGTGTATATATGAAAATATACATACATATACATATATGTATGTGTGTGAGAGAGAGAGTCTCTCTCTCTATGTGTGTGTGTGTGTGTATTTGGGGGTTGTATATTTTTATGCATACGCATGTATACATATATGTATATACATATATATACACATATGTGTATAAGTATACACACACACACACACACACACACACACACACACACACACACACACACACACACACACACACACACACACATATATATTTGTTTGTGTGTTTGTGTATGTGAATTGAGTTAACAAGAGGCTAATAAGAGTCCTTACTCTAAAGTTTAAGAATCACATAATAAGAAATTATGGTGTTTGACTATTACCCCACAAAATAGCATAATAAAGCAAAATATAAAGACATTGGGAGGCGAGAAATTACATCACTTTTTCCTAGAACATTATGTGTTATAAAGTAGCGAAGATAAAGAACCAAATAGGAAAGTATTATTTAAAAAATAAAAAACCACATTATCTCAAACCAAGATAAATAACAAAGAATGCTCAAGACATAATATGAAAAACTCATGCAAAATACATGCTTAAGGAAGATAGAAAGCAAACCTCAAAATTATCTATTATGTATTATCTTGTTGTAGACACAAAATCACGCACTTGGGTACATTTCTAAGTCCTAAAAGCATGCTAGCATTTATATGATTCCTAAGCAAAGAAACTAGTGGTTGATGACTATCTTTGGCCCTTTTTCTTTATCTTTTGTTTTCTATTTAGCGCTTACCACCATCTGACCCGGTTGGAACTCTACTTGTTTATATTTCATGGCTTCAGACACTAGCGCCTGATCGGGACATAAGCACCAGTGCTCTTATCCCTTATGGGCACCCCTAACCCTTTCTTATCTTACTCGCTTTGGGCATCTTTTTCACTTATGGGTCGGCCTTCCAGTTGTCAATTATGAAATTCAAACAAGGGAATCATATAAATACATAGTTATGTTTTCAAAATCAAGGACCAAGCACTAAGCATTATTATCATCACCTAATCTTGCATTCCAAAGGCATTAAAGTACTCTAAAGGCATCCATATAGCATCCATTCAAGGGACAAGGGTTGCAATAACTCTACATATACAACATAGGAAGGGAAGTTTATTCTATTCCATCCACACATTCTACTACACTACATTTAACTACAACTCGCATTTATAAGTACAACTTGCAAGGGAACCTAGGGCCTGATTTACACGCACATTCACCATAACTACATGGAGTCTGAGATGTAGTGCAGCGCTCGGTCGTAAGTTCACTCTCGGGGTGACCGTCAGGGTCAGTTTGACTCCCATTTTGCATTTTCCTTTTTAGGTTTGATGCGGTTTGTGGGCTTGTGTAGGTGAACTTCTCTTTTAGAGTTACATGTATCTTTGGTGATCTAGTGTGACTATCAAGTAATCAACAAGGAATAATTGTGACACCCTTGTGACACACCAAAAAACTACATCCAGAGCTTTTGTGCGATCACGGGCACCCGAGATCTAGTCATCTTCACCCAAACGCACCCTGTCTCTTTGCGGGCGCCTCCTCTAGCCTTATTCATGAGCTCCAGAATTTACAAAGGTTATAATGATGCGTTGTTTACATCTTGTTCATCACTTCTCCTGCCCAGATTAGTTCTAGATTGTGTGGAATAAGCTAAGTCATATTTTCTCTACCTCTTCTTAAGGTTTCATACTTTACATGTTTGTTTGCTTGTGTCATTATTGTATTTTATCATTTATACATCATTTTACTTAGTTAATACTATATTAGATTTAATTCAAATTAAATTAAATCATTTGGTGAACCCATCACTCGAACTCAACCTTGCTTTTAGGCATTTTTCATCTTTTTACCATGGTTGAAACCTATGAACCCTTTACTGATGAATACCTTCATGATCTCAAGCTCATATTGTTGAACACATCACAAGACTTAGATCTTATTTTATTCACTTCTCATGAGGAGGCCACCAACCTAGTTGAGCTCAACCCTCCCACCTCTAATATTTTTCCATTCTTATTACAACACAACCTCCCAACTCTAACCTTCCACCTACCTCTATTGTTCCCATGTCCATTCCTACTCCTACTAACCATTTCACTCCACCTCTTATTTCTCACACACGACAAGTCTCCTCTTGGCACTCAAGACCTAGCTTCCTTATACTAGGACCTACAAATTCAAATCCATAGTTATAACAGATACTTCACGCTCCTCTCCATCTCTTGATTCCTCATTACTCCTTCATACCCCTTTCACACCCGCCATTTCTGCTTATCCACTTCCTCCTAACCTTCATCACCCTAAGCTTCCCCACCTTAATGGCCATGGTGACCCTCAAGAGCATCTCGATATTTTCATGTGGCATGTCTCGACTATGTGGATGATCATACATTGCTAGCTAAGCTATTTCCTAGAAGTCTTCAAGATTATGCCATGTGTTGGTTTTATGATCTACTGTTCATTCGGTAACTTCTTTTACGCATCTATCTGATGCTTTTCTTGCTCACTTTTCCATCAATATCAACAAAGATCTCTTATGCATAACTTTCTCAAATCAAAAAAATATCTAATGAGCATCTAGTTGACTATGTTTTGTGTTACAAGAACAACCTAGCTAAGATGACCAATGTACTTGTTGATTTAGAATTGCAAGATATTTTTGTTCAAATCCTCTTACCACCACTTCAGGAGAGTGTTATCTTTGAGACCTCTCCTTCATTTGATCAATTATGCCATATGCTCAAAATGCGCAAGGTCAAACTCTTATCTATGGGAAAATTAAAATATCATGATACTCCTTCATCTTCTAATAGGTTTCAAGCTAAATCAACATTCAAGCCATCTCCTAAGCCCCCATTGAAGCAAAAAAATTGTTAATGTTGTCTCTCTCCACTGAAAAGCTTCAATGGCAACCTCAAAGCATACTTTCACCAAATTACCCTATGCACCTTGGTTTTTATTACCTCAACTCATTGAAAGAAATCTAATCACCCTTCCACCATTGCCACTCAATCTTGATCCATCTCACCCCCATGGCCATAATTATGATGAAAATGCTAAATGTGACTATCACCAATGCATTGGCATTCTCGATTGTTGTTTCAAACTCAAGCATCTCATTCAAGATCTTATTGAAAATAATTCACTCAAGCTCCCTGATCCATCTACTTCTAAGTTGGTCAATGATAATAAAAAGCTAAAAATATTAATGACCCTTTTCCCAAGCATGACACACAAGCTCTTGATTCTTTTTGTTAATCATACATATCGAGTTGTGCCCCCTCCTTCATCGAGGCCCCTTGACTTCCTTGTCACTTTTGTTGATGCATCACCACTAGTCATTTCATTTTAGATCATGATTATCATGTTACATTCACTTCTGATTCATTACATATCAATGCTTCTATTGGTTCATATCATCAATAACACCATGATCTATCCAACAGCTCTTATTAGTGTGTGCTCCATTACACTTCTCATGGCTATCAAATGTCCACTATCTAATATCACATATCCAGTTCCTAATTATTTTGGCTACATCAAGATTCCCTGATTACAGTTGGGCCTCTTACCATGCTTGTGCCATTCATTGTGGCATCTTTAATCAAAGGTTGTGACATGCTCTTAGGTCTTTCTTGGCTCTTTGCGCCCAAGCCATTCCCTCCATGAATCATTTGTGTCTCAAGTTCATTCACAATAAACAAGTTGTCACTCTTAAAGGTGTTTATGTTATGCACACCATTGCCTAAGCCTAGTCTTGATGATATCTTTACACCAGTTACACATTTATAGGCCTCTTGGGCCTCTCAAATATAAGGCACACTTTACACCTAGTTCTCTCTATTGCACATGACCTACTTCATGAATTTGTCATCCATCATTAATCCACTAGCCCATCTCATCAACCTAAGTCCCCTACTCGGGTATCCCCTTCACATAGGTGTTCACCACCTCCTTCACCACATAGGTCTCCTTCACATGTATGTCATTACTCTCATACTCCACCAATCTTAGAGCATCATCACATGCCTTTATCTCCTTAGATATCGGGTGGAGGGCCCTTTACCCTTCATTATCGTTGGATAGCCTTCTATCCTTTCTCACACTTGGGGAATCATGCTTTCTTCCCCCTCCTAGCATCATCATTTGTCTATAGTATCTATTATCATGCTTTCCAGTGCTTCACACTTAATCTTTCTCAACTACTCTTACATCTTGATACACATTTTTTATTATCATTACCCTATGATGCACTCTAGTTCCATGGTTCATACTTGACTGTTGAGGTCTAAATCTGAAATGAATGAACCATTCACTTTTCATTCACTGCTTCATGATCTATCTTTTTAGCACACATTCTCAAACCATTTCCGATGACACACTCTTTTCTATGGTTCATTCTTGATTGTTGAGGGATATTTTATAAATGAACCTCATCTCATACACATCCATTGGGGCACATTTGCTCTTATCACATTCACACATTGCATACCATTCCATCACACTCATACATTACATTTTACATATCTTGGTTGCACTTACTCTTGCTTGTTTATACTACTTACATGATGCACTTTGCTTACTATGCTAGTCAGATACTTAGTATGTCATTATCTTTCTATATATACACATGTGCATTCACTTGGTCTTTTGGAGTGAATGTAGATCTCTTACATATTTTCACATGCTCTGCAATGATGCTTGGCACTATATCCTTTCCAGTCCCATTGAGGCTCTTGGGGCATCTACCTTTCTATTCTCACACATTACATGTGTTATTATTTCATCATTTACTACTTCCTATTCTTACTAGCACATTACTTTCCATTGATACATACATGTCTTGACATACTTTTTATCTTTCTAACATGCTAATGGGTGCTTCATGTGTAGCATTTTCTTTGTAGGACTATATGCCACCATGGTTGTCTAATACATTTTCTTTTATCATTTGTTATTGTATGCCATTGTTTGTGGGTTATGCCCTATGTCTTTTATGATCATTATATGTTTTGGCCGCTTTCGACCACTGATTGTCTTGTGACATTGTGAGCGATGTCCCATGTTTGAAACCCACTTTTTGTGGTCTATCTTATTTTCACACTTGATTGTTACATTGTCTTTTATTGCATGTTACCTTTTCTACTAACACATGTTATTAGCCACTTTGTTTGCATGTGCCTTGGTTTCTACCATGCACATCCCTACCCCCTGTACAGGTATACACTTTAGATCAACATCAAGTCCTCTCCTTTGGGCCACATTCTCCTCTTATCATCATGCGCCCCCCGAATGAGGGGGCATACATTGGGTGAACAAATCACCCCTGATAGCTTCAGAGCTACACACATATACATAGATGTATAAGAAAAAACACACAAATACAATCACATAATGACCTAGAATCTGACTTGGGTCTCAACATACACATACATAGACACACCAACACCAACACTAGACTCGAGACACTATTGCATGGGTGTTCCTGTCCTCCCCAGCGTTAATGTCTGGGGAAAGATATGGTCATCTTCTCATATCATAATTCACAAAAGTCTTTAGAGTAATTCTCTGATTACATGCACAATCCTTCAGTTATAGAATGCATTCTATCTCCTTCAATTTACAATCATGAAACAATAGAACAAAAGAAACAACATGAACAAATCGGGATGCACCACTTGCTTAGTGGTGTTTATTGGGAAGAGTCATGGAAGGAGATTAAAACTAGACCTCTCTCCCCAACACTTGCTCTTGGCGTGAGATCACCCAAAAAAATGGCGTGAGATCGCCCAAAATTGGCACTTGGCATGATCACCCAAAAAAACTCACTCTTCACAACATTTTAGGACACATTTCTATCCTTTACACTCTTTTACATCAGGTGCACACTTTCCTTTACTACTACTTTTACACACTTTTACATACTTTTGCATACTTTACTCATATTTTTCATATACATAACTTTGACTACTCTTTTGCTCTTCTTTTACAAGTTCTTCCTTAATATAAAACAAGAAGCAACCTACTGATAATAAATGTAAGCACAAAAGAAGTACAAGAAATGCATACATATGCTTCACCCCTAGGGTCACTTTCCTTTCCTAGTCTCCATGCTTCACTTTGCATCAGTCATTTCATGCTTCACTTGTCCACTCGACACGCATTATTCACCACACACTCTATAAGATCATAAGGTACACATATCTTATCTACTTTATGTTATCGAGTATTCACTCAACAACATAAAGTGGGGGAAAATGTAGACACAAAATCACACACTTGGGTACATTTCTAGGTCTTAAAAGCATGTTAGCATTTACATGATTCCTAAGCAAGAAAACTAGTGGTTGACAACTATCTTTGGCCTTTTTTCTTTGTCTCTTTTTTTCTATTTGGTCCTACCCACCTCTGACCTAGTGGGAACTTTACTTATTTATCTTTCATGGCTTGAGACGAGACACGGCGCTCGAGCCAGATGCGAAAGCACCCAGAGCGCTCCTATCCCTTATGGGTGCCCCTAACCCTTTCTTATCTTACTCTCTCTTTTGGGTCTCTTTTATATTTTAGGCATATTTTTCACTTATGGGTTGGCCTTCTAGTTGTCAATTACAAAATTCAAACAAGGGAATCATATAAATACATAGTTATGTGTTCAAAATCAAGGACCAAGCACTAAGCATTACTATCATCACCTAAGCTTGCATTCAAAGGCAGAGAAGTACTCAAAGGCATCCATATAGTATCCATTCAAGGGACAAAGGCTGCATATCAACTCTACATACACAACATAGGAAGGGAAGTTTATTTTTATTCATCCACACATTCTACTACATTACTACATTCTAGCTACAACCCGCTATCAAGTGTAACTTGCACAAGGGCATCCTAGGGCACAATTTCTACACACACTCACAAGAACTACATGGATTCTGAGATGTAGTGTAGTGTTTGGTCGTAAGTTCACTCTTGGGGTGACTATCGGGGTTAGTTTGACTCCCATTCTATATTTTCCTTTTTAGGTTTGATGTGGTTTGTGGGCTTGTGTAAGTGAACTTCTCTTTTGTAAGTTATAGGTATCTTCGGTGATCCAGGAGTGACTACCAGGTGATCAACATGGAACAATTACGACACCCTTGTGACACAACAAAAACTAGATTAAGAGCTTTTGTGCGATCACGGACGCCCAAATCCATTCATCAATACCCAAGTGCCCCTTTCCTATCGGGCACCCCCACCCAACCTTGATCATGAGCTCCGAGAATTTACAAAGTTTAGTTACTGACATTGTTTGCATCTTGTTCATCACTTATCCCTTCCCATATCAATTCCAAATTATGTAGATAACAACTAAGTCATTTTTCTCTACCTCTTGTTTAGGGTTTCATACTTTACATATTTATTTACTTGTGTCGTTATTATCTAGTACCATTTGTACATCAGTTACTCTGCAATACCTAGATTATATTTCATTCAAATTTAATTATCACTTGTATACCACGTTCTAAAAAAAAGTGCATTTTTACCAATTGAATCAAAATACTTTACTTAATGCTTAGATAGGATAAAAGCGAATTTTCATCCTCTAATCATTTCAATTCAAAATATAAATTTGTTAAATTATCTTTGTCAATTACACAAACATTTGTTAACTTGCTGACTTTCTTGTTAATGTTTAAGTCTACACTAAGATAGTTATGTTTTATTAAGATTATATATTTTATACAACAATCCTAAGGAAAGAGGACCCCTTAATACACAAGTATCGTAACATTTGTTAATACACGAAGGAACAATGAATATAATTCATTTATTTTCTAATGATTTCTTTTTTATTTGTTATATAATAAAAATGTATACAACAATTAGTATGGGGAGAAATGTGAAGTATACAAAATTTGGTTTGAGTAATTGATAATATGACATTTGGAACTTATTTTGAAAATCATCCCATTTATACATAAATGACCAATCCAAGTCTTGCTCTTACTTTGTGTAGCATGTTATCCCATTGAATGACATTATTCTTCAACTCATCTCCTTAGGAATCATTGCATATGTTATAGAACATATATTTATATTCCACTTATCTCATACTTGATTCCTTTCACATCATGGATAGGTTTACGTGTCCAAGACAAGTTCATCCACAATATTGCCCTATGCACTTCTAATAGTGAATTTTTCAAAAGGGTAAATTATATCAATCATCCTCGGTAGTATTTTTTAATTAGTCGAGTGAAAAATCATACGAATGGTCACATATAAAAGCACATCTACCCCAAGATATTAGAGGTACATAGGGATCCTCTACTCCCGATTAACTAAAATTAACTAAATTTTGGAATAATAATAGTTAATCTGATCTAGAACAACATGTAAATACAATAAATAAATGTAATAAACAACGATGGAAAATCACCCAAGCAACTAAACTAATGTAAATAGAAACCCTAATGTGTAAGAAGAGTGAGGAAGTGACTTAGCTTGTAAGAGGAGCTTATTGAGATTGTGTCACAAAATAAATAGAAGAATATGAAAGTAGGAACGACTATGCAGAGGTCCTAAAAGGACATATACGAATTGATTCTCTTAAGCGGGGTGCAGAGAAGGATTGGGGCACTGTGGGTGCTCACGGTTTACAAAATGGGTGCCCTGGTCTATGTAAAGGTTTGAAGCCGAGTTTCACAAGTCGACATGTATTCGAAACCCTCGTTATGTGTCACATCAAATTCGTTGCACTTTGCGCTAGGTGTTGTTGATAATCTAAGATGAAAGAAAGACCTGCAATAAACAACAAGAAGTATCAAAACCCTAAAAATAAGAATGTAAATGAATGGGTGAATGACCTCATTTGCCACAATAATGGGGTCACTAACGAGCATTACACTACATTTCGGACCCAAATGTAGTTATGGTGTGTGTGTGTGTGTGCATCATGTGCCCTAGGTGCTCTTATGTCAATCGCACTTTGTGAAATAACGAGCAATAACTAGATGTAAAAATGTAGTAGAATGGTGGATGAAATAGAATAAAATCCCTCCTATGCTTGTGTGATGTAGATGAACCAGCCTTGTCCTTTGTGATGGAGCTAAATGTATGCAAATGATCTCTAAATGCCTTAGATGAATGCAACCCTAGGTGGATGATAGTAGTGACTAGTGCTTGGTCCCTCATTATGGTCTCATAACTTTATATTTATAGGGTTCTCTTGATCTAATTTCGTAATTAACCCCAAAATGGCCGACCACCAAAAAGATAAGAAGCTAAAATGACTAGAAAGTGCCCAAAAAGTGGCGGGAAAGTTCAAAAAGGATTAGGGTGCCCCTAGTGTTATTAAGGCAGCCTGGTGCCCAGTCAAAGCTAAAATAACGCGAAATGACAAAAAGTTTGATTGGGCATGTGGGTGTAAGAGGTCGAGAATGATGAAAGAAAATAAAGTAAGATGGCCAAAAGATGAGGGTTAATTAGTACTTTCTTCACTCAAAAACCTTCTAAATAGTAGTATGAGACCGGGACTAAATAATGTCTAAAGTGCATGATTTTGTGTCTACATTTTCCCCCACTTTATGTTGGTGAGCGAAAGCTCGGTAACATAAAGTAGATAGAGATGTGTACCTGATAATCCATGTAGAGTGATGTAGAAACACGTTGAAGGACTAGACAAAGCGTGGAATGACAAAAATATGATGGAGTGTGGAAACTAAAGATTGAAAAAGTGTAAAAAAAAAGTGATGAGAATGAACCTAGGGTGGAAACATGTGTGTATTTGTTGATGTGATGTATGTACTGCATGGTTAGTATGGTGTGTGCTGTCATAAAATGTTGTTGTTGATGTTGTTGTTGCCCCCATTTGATTGCTTGTTTCTCATACGACCGGACTGCAAGGATAAAATGATCAAGTAGTCAAATATATATGTATGTATGTGTAAAAACGCAATGTAAAAGACACATGTATATAAGTGTAAAAAGCATGTGAATGTAAAATACACAAATGAAAAAGTGTAAATGGAACATGTGCACTTGATCCATGTCAAGAAAGAGAGTGTAGAAGGATATCATGTCTTGTGAGGTTTTTTTGGCGATGATCACGCGCTATAGGTTGAAGAAGTATAGGGAGGAATTACGTTGTATCCTTCAACCTATAACTAATTCCCTAAATGTGTGTGAAGAGATCTCTATACATCCTAGTTTTTGGGTGATTTGATGCCACTAGCCAGAAGAAGTATAGGGAGGAATTCCTGATTGTATCCTCCAACCTATAACTAATTCCCAGAATGCTAAAGACAACCATGTCATGTAAAAGTCGTTGTGTACGAGGTTTATAGACTAGTCTGAACCCACTCACTGTATGTAACCCATAATGCCAAGGGTGGAAAGTGCATTGAACCTGAACCGATGTGGAATTGTTATGTAGTATGTAAAATCCCAAATGATACTCCCCATCTTTGGGGCGCATGCAATGTCACTAAAAGGAGAATGCGGCCCCAAAAGAAGACCAACCACATAAAATTTGTAACTCTACCCTCTAGGGGAAGGGAATGCGCTTGGTAGAAACCAAGGCGTGCACACAAACAAGAAGGTTAGCCAAAGACAAGTGTTAGTAAAAATAAGCATGCATGTATAAAGCAATGTGTAATCAACACAAATAGTTAAAAAGCTACTAAAAAAGTAGTAATGTAAACACGCAAGAAAATAGAAAGAAGCCACACAAAGTGGGTTGCAAACATGGGACACCACTCATGATGTCGCAAGACACGAAAGGCCATCATGGTTGCATACAAAAACAAGTGTGCACACCAAACAAAGGGCAAGGCCTACATACAAAAACAAGCAATGGAAGATAATGTAACAAACAAGTATGGAAGAAAATATCCTTGTATAACAAATGTTGCACATGAAGCACCCATTAACATGTTAAAAAGATACCCAGTATGTCAAAAGAGTGTATAATCAAGTAATGCAAAGTGCTAAGTAAAAATGAAACAATAACACCTATGAGAGACGAATGTGGATGCCCCTAACGACCAATGTAGGAAGGGTAGAAGGCGAGCATCCATGTTGCGTGTAAGAGACCTATATCTGTAATCAAAACTAGAAAAAGACGTGAACATGCATATGTGGATGATATAGATAAATGAAATATAAGTAATCTAACTAGCATGTGTAATAAAGCGACCATGAACAAGAAAAAGTAAACAAGAGTAAAAGTAACCATAATATGCAAAGTATGTTGTCGATGGATGGAATGGAATGCAAGATGTATAATAGGAGTCATGTGCCCCCCGAGTGAATGGAAATGTATGCAATGAGGTTCATTTGGTTTGCCCCCTCAACAATCAAGAATGAACCATAAACGAGAGTGCGTCATCGAGAAATGGTCGAATAGTGTGTGTTGTGTCTAGTACTTTTGTGATGAGTATGTATGCGTAGTGATGAGGATATGTGACATATAGAAGAGATGTGCGTGAACCTTATATCCTAAGCGTATATCATGAAAAAATGAATGTATGAGTGATGATTTAGCCCTAAAGCATGTATCACTACAAGGTGATCTCGAAGTGACAATGTAGTACGTAATGTGTGTCTTTACAAGATGAATCGAGAGTGGTGATGTAGCCTAAAGCATATACCACTATAAGATGATAGAGTAGGTGACCATTTAGCCTATAGTGTATGTCACTAACCTAGGAATGTCACATGATGAAAGGTTGAATGATAAATGTGTAAGTATGATAAGATCCATTTAATTGGTAAACCCTCGGCGATCAGTATGGACCGAGGAACTAAAGTGCGTCATAGGGTGATGAGTGCAATGCATAGAAGAAGATATAGTCTAGGTGGTGATGATAGACGACCATGTGATGAGTAGAATGTGTAAATATGTGATGTGTAAAATGCAATGCAATATGTGTAGAATGTGTAAAGTGTAATGTATAGAGTGGCATATAATGTATGTAGATAGACTAGTAATGTAGTATGTAGGATGAACAATGTATGATGGTAGATGCGTAAACAATAGAAATATGACACATGTATAATGAGGAGTAATATGATGCATGATGTGCAGAATGTGTGATATGATGTAGAATATGCTATGTAATATGTATCATGCTAGACTCGTAGATCATGAGGGAGTGACACGATGAAAACTAGTATGAGTTATGTTGTATAAATGCTAAAACATGAAAAAGATGTAGAGTAAGTATAAAATGTAAGATGTATGACATGAGATGTGTGAATAGATGTAGTGTGTAAAACCTATTATGCAGTGTGTGGGTTTCATGTGTAGTAATCCCTCAACAGTCAAGTGTGAACCTGAAGCACAAGAATGTGTCATCGGGTAATGACGACGCTAAAGTATGAATGAGTATGCGTATATGAGAAGATGGATGTATGGGAATACAAAGATGATAAATGCTAATATGAGTGTGGGGGGCATTAGATGTCATGCCCCTAAGTCATGAGTGAAATGAACTAACCAATGAGAGTGAAGGATGAAGGTCCATCATTCGATGTATGCGGTCTTTGAAAGTGTGTGACTATGAATGGTATGGATAACGATGCCAAGATAAGGTATGTACAAATGCTAGGAGTGTGATGTAGTACCATGTAAGGATGTGGATAAATGATAATGCAAAGATGAAAAATGTGCCTATGATGAGGAGAAAGGGGGATGTGAATACTATGCCCCCAAAGCGTGTGTGATGAAAGAGGCTATCATGTAATGTCATCTAGGAGATCATCATTCTCAGGATCATATTTGAATGGATAAACATTGGTGACTTGATAAGCAATAATAGTGTCTGGTTGATCATGTAATAAGCCATTGAGACGTAATTTGTACATGCCCATAACATACTCCTCATTGGTGAATGAGGAAGTGGACAATCGTGTGCATACCAACGAGTGAGATTTTGTGTGTATCCTAGGAAAGAGATATTGCAGATGAAAACACATCCAAAAGGCATAAGAAATGAAATTTCTATATGATCAGGATCTAGAGTGCCCCCAATATAATCAATCCATGATTTCCCTAATGTAAGTGGAGAAGAGCGAGGACTACGTGATAGGTAGATCGTAAGATGAAAGACACATAAGCCATAAGCAATAGTAATGTGAACAAAGCCATAATAAAGATGAGGAGCGTATGGTGTGGGATATAGGTCCTCAAAAGCAAATCCTAAGCGAGTCCAGACCCTCATGTGTACATATAATGTCATTGCATGTAGGATCAAATGGAATGTGTTCCCAATATGAGTTATTCATGAATAATGTGCAAGTAAATGGTGGTCATGCTTTGGCGTGGGTGGTGTAGGCGAAGGTGTGGGTGATAGAGCGACATCCATGGATGGATGGACAGGCCCCTGATATGGAATCATAGTAGTAGTAGTAGTAGGTGGCATAAAAGAAACTACATCTATCACACAAATGGCACCGTCAAGTGGTGGTAAGTGAGGTGGTTCTTCCATAGGTTGGGGCTCATATGTAATATATGTGCGTGGAATAGGAAGACTAATATTAGGAGCCCGATCACAATACTGGAATGGATCATAGTCATGAAAAATGGTGTACTCAATGCCTTCATGTAAGAATTTTACACAATTATGTACAATAGAGGTGACAACTTACATGGCATGAAGCCATGGCCTACCAAGGAGACAATTATAGGAGACTGGGAAATCAACAACAAAAAAGGTAGTGTGGACAGTCTTTAGACCAACAGTGATAGGTAATGTAATGTGACCAAGACATGGATGGACAAAACCATCATAAGCACATAGTGAAATACTAGATGGACTAACGTCACAAGCAGAAAGACCTAAAACTTCAAGGAATGACATAGGACACAAGTTAAGTTCAGATCCATTATCAATCAAAGTGCGCTTAACACCTACATTATGAATACGAAATATGATATGTAGAGGTGGGTCATTATCAAAAGTATGAACATCAACAGGAAGATTAGACTTGAATACTATGTGTGAAGAGAATGCATCAACAAATGCTTGATAAACCGAGTTTGGATGCATGTCAGCATGAATGCGAGTAGTAGCAAGAAAATGTTGGAATCTATGTAGTAAATCAAGATTTGCAAGCAAATAATCATTGATTGAGATACTCATGATGACCAAACCCTAGGATGACAAGCAATGAATGAAGAACCTAGAAGCATGAATGATCGAGTCGGGTTCACCAAAATGATTAACTAAAATTAACTAAAATGTGGAATAATAATAGTTAATCTAATCTAGAACAACATGTAAATACAATAAATAAATGTAATAAACAACTATGGAAAATGACCCAAACAACTAAGTTAATGTAAATAGAAACCCTAATATGAAAGAAGAGTGAGGAAGTGACTCAGTTGATAAGAGGAGCTCGATGGTCGTGTCGTAGAATAAGCAAAAGAATCTAAGAAGCGTGAACGATTGTGTAGAGGTCCTAAAAAGGACAGGATCTTGATTAATCCTTTGGGTGGTGTGTGCTTGGAGAAGGGATGGGGTGCTTGCGGGTGCTCTGGTCTGAATGGGCACCTTGGTCTATGTAAAAGGTTTGAAACTAAGTTTCACAAGCTTTGACAGGTAGTTGAAACCCATTATGTGTCACATCAAATTTGTTGACCTTTACTGCAGTGTCGCTGATAATCCAAGATGAAAGAAAGACTTGCAAGAAACCATAATAAGTATCAAAACCCTAAAAAAAAGAATGCAAATGAATGGGTTAGGTGACCTCAGTTGCCACAATAGTGGGCTTACTAACTGAGCGTTGCACTACATTTTAGACCCAAATGTAGTTTTGTGTGTGTGTGTGTGTGTGTGCATCATGTGCCCTAGGTGCTCTTGTGTCAGTCGCACTTTGTGAAGTAGCGAGCAATAACTAGATGTAAAAATTTAGTAGAATGGTGGATGGAATAGAATAAAATCCCCTCATATGCTTGTGTGATGTAGATGAACCACCTTGTCCTTTGTGATGGAGCTAAATGTATGCAAATGATCTCCAAATGCCTTAGATGAATGCAACCCTAGGTGGATGATAGTAGTGACTAGTGCTTAGTCCCTCATTATGGTCTCATAACTTTATATTTATAGGGTTCTCTTGATCTAATTTCGTAATTAACCCCGAAATGGATGACCACAAAAAGATAAGAAGTTAAAATGGCTAGAAAGTGGTAGGAAAGTTCAAAAGGATCAAGGTGCCCAAGATTAACCTGGGCACCTCGGTCAAAGCTAAAATAACGTGAAATGACAAAATATGATTTGGGTATGTGGTGTAAGTGGTCGGGAATGAAAAAGAAAATAAAGTAAGATAGCCAAAAGACGAGGGTTAATTAATACTTTCTTCACTCAAAACCTTCTAAATAGTAGTATAAGACCAGGACTAAATAATGTCTAAAGTGTATGATTTTGTGTCTACACACACTCTCTCTCTTTAAGAATGTCAAAAGTAAACACCGAATTATTATATTAATAGGCTATTGAAATCTGAAGTCATCTATATTGTTACCCTAGATCAACCACAAATAAATTTTGAGGTATTAAGTGTGTGTTTCCAAGTGTGAGCATTGGATCGAGGTCTCTATCTTTATTACTGTTATATATCACATGTGCCTCATTGTAGATTGGGTAAATACATGGACTTGATCCCTCTTTGGGGTAGTGGTATGTAGTGGAGTGTTCATCACATCAATGGGGGAAGTGGTGAGGTTGTTTAGCCCAAAGTCCACTAACCCATTTTTAGGTGCAAGGCATGTGGTTATGGTTTCGAAGAAAGGAAAATCCATATCTCATCACAACAAAATCATTGCAAGGATTTAATTAGGCCTCTAAAGATAAGAAAACAAAATCTTAGCATTCAAACTAAGTATGTGGTTCTAAAGGACATGTTTGTAGCCCGAGAGACAAGTTTGCTGCGAAGGTGTCCAAATATCCACAAACCTATCCTCCACAACTTTTTGGATTTTAATATTTCTAGAACATCTTGATGACACAATGATCTAATTTTGTATACATTGTGAACTCTCTTTCATACAATTTGTCTATATAATTGGGTTAATCTCTCTAACCCTAAAAACTTAATTATAGTTAATTGATTTATCATTGGAAAATATATTGGAAAATGTAATAATAACATAATTTAGGATTGTTTGTACTATTTATCTTAGTTCTAAATTATCATTATTATATAGTATATTAAATCATAAACCAAAAAATGATTTTGTATTACATATTGGGGAACCCTCTTATCTATTGAACTATGCCTACCTAAGGTTTCATTATTCACCCTTAGGGTTTCAACTCCCAATCTAATTTTCCTTGGGTTTTTTGTTTTAGGGCTTATATCAAAACCCTCCCATGCATATGTGTCATTTACATTTAACAATGATTGTTATTAATACATCTTCCCTATGATTTTTTATAACATTAAAAATTAATTGACAATTAAGGTTCAAGTAACTTGTCTTATCAAATCCTACACAATTCATCAAGTCACAAATAATGTAGTTTCTTGAGTAAAATAACTACTTAGGATATGTACAATCTAATCAACCTCTACCTCCTACCACTCCTCATGTGAGACAATGGATATGCACGTATGATCCTCCTCATATACTATATGTGCAAGTACCACTTGAACACGATCTAATAATTCTACCTCCACCTACTAATATTAACACAAGTAATCCACTGATATCAACACATATGTGACTCCAAATAATGTATTGGACATATAACCAATAGATTCTCAAAGTTGCGACATAAGATTCAAGATATCATTGATGATAACATTTCTAAAGTGCTAGTGATTTAATATAAATGGAATTGAATCTTATTTCATAGTAACTATTTGGTGTCACTCGATTTCACCTGAAATCATGGACTACCCTATCGAAAATTTTTCGTACTTTTAAAATAATGGGTCATTTGTTGTTTTTATTGCCTGAAAGTTCCTGTATTGCACCAAGATAATCCTAAAGAGCCATATTAGCCCTTTTCGCCAAATACCCAGATGCCCAAAATTGTTTTATTCTGTCATCGGGATTTGTCTGCGGGAAATTTGTATTTAATTATTTTGAGCCCCGTATGAGGCTATTTGCGCTCCGTTTTAACTCTGTTATGAGCGGATATGTTATTATTCCTATGTACCAGAAGGATTTTAACTTATTCTAAGTTTTGGGCTTTATATGTAACTTTTGGCAATTTTTCGTGTTTTTGTGGTGTCCGTTTGCGTTTTACGTAAAATTCTCTCGGAATAACTCCTTAATACGGTAAGCCCGATTTTGGCTGGAGCATTTGGAAAACATACACGCACATTTTGCCCGGAGGAAGTCATCATCCGAGGTCTGGATCACTGGGAAAAAGCGAAGTCGTGCACAGGAAAGCCCCTGCGGGGATGGGCGCATTTTTGGAAAACAAAGGATTTAAGCTGCGATGGGAAAAACATAAGCCGCAGGCAGGATGGGAATTGTATACCTGCCTTGCAGGTACTTTTTCCCGTGTTATAAAAGTCACTTAAGCTGCAGTGGGAAAAATAGAGGCTGCAGGCAGGTGGGAATTTATTGCCTACCTTGCAGGGTGAAAATTCCCATGATATAATAAAAGGAAAGTGACTTAAGTGAAATCATGGGATTTTAGTGCCTGCCTTGCAGGGTAAAGAATCCCATTGCAAAAGTCAAATCACTTAAGTGGATTATGGGATTTTGGTGCCTGCCTGGCAGGGTAAAGAATCCCATTTTGAAAAAATTCTTAAAAATAGAATTACCTGTGCAAAAAAGTGCGCCCCCTTTGGTGATGGATAAAAATAATTAAATTGATTATTTTTATTAAATTCTATCCTTGGAAAAAGTGCGCCCAAGCTTGAGGAGGTTGAAAAGTCAAAGGAAGAATAAAAGAAAGGGATTAAATTAATTAAATTTAATTTATTTAGTGGCTGCCCCTCTCCTTGGAAAAAGTGCGCCCCATTTGGGCATTATTTAATGATTTTTAAGGCATTAAATCATTGAATTAATTTCTATTTTCAGTGGCTATGGTCAAAGCACACTGTGAGGCTAAAGTTAAGTGCTGTGTGGAGGATTAAATTGGATTAATTTAATTTATTGGATGGCTGTCCTTAAACATGCAATTTTTAAAAGAGAAAAGCATGATTTTTAATTAATTAATTGCCTTTAATTGTTAGGGCAATTATTAATTATAGAATTATGAAGGTTATATAAGCATGGGCAGCCATATGGATTTATTATTCAACACATGAGGTAAAGAATTGCAGCAAGGAGAAAAAGTGCCCCCATTAGAGGAAGGATTTTGCTCGAGACAAAGTGCTAACAAAGGCTAAAAGCTTCCGTGATTTGGCGCATGCTTTGGAAAAGGTTCATCTTAAATGTCTCGCACAATTGTTTTCACAGGGTGTTAAAGGAGCTCGGTGTTGATTGAAAGGATTCATGCTCTCTTTATGTGCAAATTAGACACCAATTTTTGGGCAAGCGAGGCTTGAAAAGTGCAGATTTTTATAATTTAAATTCACTATTCATACCCGGTGGCCATTTTTGTCGAATAAATTGCAGGAACTCATTACAGGTGCTTTATAAAAGAAAAGGAGTATTTATCAATGTCAATACATTGCATATATCCTCCGAATCGAAGAATTGTCCAGATCTACACCAAGTATTGAAGAATTCCGAGTCAAATAAGAAGAAAAAGACATTGAGACAAAGATAGACAAAGCTATGAAGAAAGATGAAGAAAGATGAAAAAGAAACCTCTTGCTAAATTGATAGACGAGATCCAGAAAGCGAGAGAAACTTCACTCATGCGTGCAGATTAAAAGCAGTGGAATTATTCAAGTTGCAGCTTTCCATCCATAGCTTGATTGCCAAAGTTTGTTATCTTTGAGTGCAGATCTATATCCGAGATCCATATGCAGATCCAGATCAGATCTCATAGTTGCAAAAGCTTCCGCACAAAGGCTTCATCCTCTTGTTTTGAATGCAACCCGTGAAGAAGATAGTGCGTGGAAAATTCCTTCCAAGATCCTGTGCATGTGCTCTCATCTTCCAGTTGAAGCTTTCATTGAATTTTCATTCATCCTGAGTGCTTTCCAGAATTTTTAATTGCTCATATGCAATTAAAAATAAGGATGATGAGTTATCTACGGCCAACCTTGCATTGATGCATGTACAACTGAAGAAGCTGCAAAAGCTTCAAAGGATAAAAGAGAAGACAATGTGAAGGAAAAATTCCAGCTTGCTTCCAATTCCAACTGCTTGCAATTCCAGCTTGTTTCCAGATCCAGCTTTGCTTCCAATTTGCAATTGCGAATTCCAGCTTGTTTCCAGATCCGCCGTAGCAAGATCCAACTAATTCTAGCTTGTTTGAGATCCGGTTTGAATCATTTGCGTACGTAGACATGAAAAAGGACAAAGTCAGCTTTCCTCTTCCTTCTTCTTTCCTCCGACAAAGTCAGCTTTCCTCTTCCTTCTTCTTTCCTTCGACAAAGTAATTGAGCGATCAATTCAATTATACAACTTAAGTGATTGGTTTAAAAGCCATTACTTGAAGAAGTCAATTACTTGGAGATAGGTGGCGGACGTGCATAATAGAAGGTTCTATTTTCAGTTGCAAATCATACATGTCACGCAAAGAGGAATTCCAGGAAGGAGATTGCCAGCTGTTTCTTTTTCGACTTCCACATGTGTCAGTTCAACTAAAGCTTCCAGCTTGTAATTGCCCCTCTACATTCTATAAGTAGAGGAAGAACCTTCGGGTTAATCATCGATCAGAATTTGTAAGAAGCAATCTTGTGTTCTAGACTTTGTGCTGAACCCCTGAGAGCCACTTGTTGCAGAGGAATACAAAGAAGCAGGTTTCCGGAGAACTTTGTGTCACGGCGTACTGTGTTTCTTGCTTCTAAATCTTAGATCTCTTAATAGACTTTGTGTTATTTTAGATCTAGATCTAGAGCTGCCTTTGCTTTATAATTCTGTGTGTTCAAATCTATTTGAGTTTCTTCTATGTGCATGCAATTAGCTCTGCAATCTACTAATTGGGATGCACATCTTCCTCATTTCTTCTCTGTAATTCCTTTACTTCCTTCTTTCGTAATTTTCCTTTCTTAAGCAGTACAACTTACTTTTGCGTAAAACTTCTTAGTTATGGTTCATGAACTAAGTTGTTAAAGTAAAACCCACGATAGATAGAAACACATTTTTATTGACAAATCGACACGGGAGCCTCAGGTTAAATGAGGGAGATTTATCTCATGTTGCCTAGGTTTGATGCTATGCATAAAATCTAGCCAACACTAGAAAGTAGTGCATGATATACAAATTCTAAAATATAGCATAGACGTAAGCATGTACAAATATGAAACCCTAAGCCGAGAGGAGGAGATAGAGTGACTTAGTTGATTTTACACAACAACGGAGATGATCTAGGCGTCAATCCAGTGAATAGTTGAAACAAACTAGAAACAACATCGTCAAGGCTCACCGGAGGTTACGAGACACGTAACTATGTAAGGATACAAGCACCCATGGGAGGACAGGAGTGCTCGAAGCACTAGCGGCTGGATCTAGGCACTAGTGTCTACCCGGATGCTCCAGTTCCGATCTTTTCTATGTGAGAGGAGCTTTGTGGTTGATCTTAGTTTGTCGCTCTGGATTTTCTCCTAGATCACCGAATATACCTTTAACCTATGAAACAAGTTGTCTACTACACATGTCCACAAACTATGTATCAAATATAATAAAAAGATGCGAATGTGGAGTTAGATTGAATTTGACAATCACTTCAAGAGTGAACTTAGTCTTAAGAGCATTGCACTACATTTGAGACTCCTTTGTAGTTATGTGTGAGTGTGTGTGTAATGATGCCTTGGGATGCCCTTATGCAAGTTGCAATAAAATAGTGGGCTAGATCTAGAATGCTCCAATGATGCAAATGTGTGTGATGGAATAAAATAGACTTCCCCTCCTATGTTGTGTATGCGAAGAATGCAACCCTTGTCCCTTGAATGAGTGTGCTAGATGGATGCTTTGAAGTGCTTTTGTGCCTTTGGATGCAAGCTTAGGTGATAGTATGTAATTCTTAGTGTTTGGTCCCTTATTTGAGAGTTATGACTATGTATATATGTGATTCATTTGTTTGAATTTCGTAATTGACAACTAAAAGGCCGACCCAAAAGTATAAAAGATGCCCAATATGTAAAAGAGACCCAAAAGAGTGAGAAAAGGGGAGAAAGGGTTAGCGGCGTCGAGGAGGGACAAGATCACCTAAGTTCTAGTGTCCTAACTAGGCACTAGTGTTCAAGGCCATAAAAGATAAATTAATCAAATACCAACAAGGCTATAGGGTATGCAAGGTCAATAAAAGTATAAAAATAAAGAAAAAGGCCCGAAAGACATTATCAATTACTATATTTCTTACTTAGGAATCATGTATATAATAGTATGCTCTAAGACCAAGAAATGTACCCAAGTGCATATCTTTTATGTCTACGGGTAGCTTTCAAAACACCAACAAAAGATGTGATTGCTCAAATTGATCATGGTGTCACTTAAGAGAAAGATAAGATACATAGGACCTACCAAAAGTACCTCCTCCTACATCTTTCTATAGGCAATTCTTAGTCTATAAACACTACCACTTCGAGGATCCTTTAGTTATTCGTGATCTAATATAAACCATACAACTAGTGACATTTGGATTAGCCTTTTCTCATCCCAATCATCTTGATATCCATAAGATACAAGGAACCTCTAGTTACTAGTTATTATGTCGATAAACAAGGAGTATAGAGTGATGAAATCGACATAATCCTTCATAGTCTCATTGATTTACATCCCATATAAAGTGATGATTTTTCTAATGAGCCATCTTGGTGATTTGTGATCTTATTCCTATACACAGGACCGTGAATAATGTGATTGATGATGGGGCTAGCAACAATATGTACCAGACCTTCAAATATGAGAGGATATGACACCTCTTCTTGACTTAAAATACATTTTTCAAGTTACATACAATACAACACATATAGATGATACATTTTATTGTTGATGACTAAAAATTCTTAGGGGTATTGGATTGCCTTTACAAGTGGAACATCAAATACTAACCACATGGCTCTTAACACTATTTATCAATGATATACTTGTTATGACATGTAGATACGGGAAATATCTATTCATTCAACTTTGTGTGAGTGCTTAAAGTATGTTCCCGATAACAAAGTGGTCATAATCACGAGGGTCCTTATGACTATCTCATTTTACTCATCAATCTGCATGCTGCAATTTATTAACATCATATTGACATGTGGGACACCTAAGACATTGTTGCAGTCTAAGACATGTGGCAAACACCACTTGTTGAATTTACCTTATCACTTGATCACAAAAATGTGCTCTTTGTAGACTTATGTATAAAGGGTAATTAATAAGATCCTTTATTGAATCATAATACCTCGTAGATGACCTTAAACAAATCAACCCGACACCTAGAAGAAAATGGATTATGATTACCTTAATGGTTGTGTTTATGTATACAATGAAAGAGCCACCTACAAAGTGTTAGAGATAATAAATAATTATAAACTTGATTCTAATGTTATGCTTTAAATGGGCTTATGAAGCTAGTGTGTGTGTTGTGGGATATTGTGTGTGGTTCTTCTATATAAATAAAGCAAACTAATATCTCAACCTTGGATCTTCATAATAAAAAAATATGGAAAACGTTAGTGTTTTTGCTTACTACTAAGGGACTTGCCTTGGTCGTATCCCTAGAATTTTCAAGGTTTAAGAAAATACATAATAAAAAATAAATGAACAATGAAAAATGACAATATCCTTGACATAAAATTGTGGAATCACAACATAGTCACCTACATATATTGATCAAAAATTACACTAGAATTGAAGTCAAGGTCGCATACAAAACTAATCTAAAAATCACACTAGATTCACAAGCCAATTGCACATGTAACTAATCCACAAATCACACTCAATTGCAAGCCATTCACATAAGTAATGCGATACATAAGTCAAAATTATTTCAGTATATGAATTTTACAAGTTTCCCTTGTCTAATATGATCCTCCTTTGTTGTAGAGAAGATATGCAAAGAAAAAGGGACACAAACAAAAGATAAAATGATTATTAGGGGATTTTATTTGTCTAAAGATTTGAGATGCTAGAGAGTCCAAAAGAGGGGAAAGAGGGATCAAAGGCCTTCGTTAATAGATTGGGGATGGTAGTAGGTGAGGGAGATTTGGGTGCATAGTGTATAGGAGGATGATATGATATTAAATAAGTGTGGTTGAGTGGTTAGGTAAGTTTAGTTAATGCATGGACAAGTGTATAAGGTTTATTATCTTGTTAAGTATTTTATGGTGGAATTACACAATAATTTTGTGGTGATTGCATGGAAATTTCTTGGTAATTATGTAGTGATTGTGTGACAATTATGTGATAATTGTGCAATAGTTATGTTGTAATGCATGCATCGTGATTAGTATGCGCTATTTTAATTATTTTTGATATTTTATAGTTTTTTTGTTTTATATGTTTCAAGGTATGACCTTATGTACGAAGGTGCCATTTTAAGTGTCTACAAACCCCCTGTTTAGTAATATCTTGTAAACAAGATGCTTTGCATGGAAAAAAGATAAAACGGGGTTTGTCATTAACCTTGTGACAAAGGTGGTCACGTATGTAAGCTTAGAATGATGATTAGATAGACAAGATTTGAAGAATTTGATTGACATGCCACTGACGGAATTAGTGAATGGATGGACATGTTGGTTTTCCAAGGTGATGATTATTTGAGGAGTTGGTTGATTAATTGACATATGATTTATAAGGGAAGGATTTGGTATAATATCCCCTCGAGTGATAGTTTGTTTCTCTAACAATGTGTAGGGTGAAAAGTTACAAATTGATTATGATAGAAAATTGAAACTAGGATAAATAAATTTTATTAAATGTGGGGACAATTATTTTCCCCAACCATGTGCAAGGCGTAAAGTGATAAGTGAAAATTGACAAGTACATAAGTGGGTGTGAGTTAGATAGTGATATAGCATGGGAATAATGTTGCATGAGTGACTTTCCTATAAATTTTTGTAACTTTTGATATATATTGTCATCATTGTCACCTGGGCCCCTCTCTGTCTATCCCACTTGGTCGCCAAAATGTATACAATGAAAAGAGCCACCTATAAAGAGTTAGAGATAATGCATCAATGTAAACTCAATCCTAATGTTACACATAAAAATGGGTTTATGAAGCCGGGATGTGTGTTACATGATATCATGTATGGTCTTTCTCTATGAATAAAGTAAGCTAATCTCTTATACCTAACTCTACATAACCATAAACGAGGAAATTATTAGTATCTTTTTGTGACTAGTACCTACCTCAACTATATCCCTATACTTTTCAATGTTTGATAAAATACATAATAAATGATAAATTATAAATAATAAATTATAAATTATAAATGACAATATATACTTGACTGAAATAATAATGGAATTGCATCACAGTCACTTGAGCAAGTGATCCAAAATTGCATTGGGATTACAATCGGGTTAAATGTATAACTAATTCAAAAATAGAAATGGAATTTCAATCCAATCACATGCACAAATAATCTAAAAAATTGCGACTTTGAAATCATAGGTTTTCACATGCACAACTTGTACCTATGTGAAAATCTGCCAAATTTGAATGTTGCGAGCTTCCTTGTCCAATGTGATCCTCCTTTGTGGTTGAGAAAACATGTAAAGAAAAGGGTGAAACAAAAGAGTTCTAAAATAAATATTAGGGATTTTTCTTTGTCCAAAGATTCAAGATTCCAAAGTCCAAAAGGGAGGGAAAGAGGAACCAAAGGCCTTCTTTTATAGATTTGGGGACAAATGTAAGAGGGGAGATTTGGGTGCATAGTGCATAAAAGGATGCGACAATATTAGTTGGTTTAGTGGTCAAGGTAGTTTAATTAATGCACGCTGGAGTGTATACAAAATATTAATACGTTAGGTATGTACGAGGGAATCACATGAAAATTATGTGATGATTATTATGCATTACTTTGTATGTTTTTAATTATTTTTAGTTGTTATTGGTATTTTATAATGTGTTTGTGCTTTAAATGTTTTGAGGCATTGCCTTTATACTCGTAGGAGCATTTTCTAGTGTCTACACTTTGGTATCACCTTTGAGGACCATAGTTGCTTGACATGTGATGTGTATCTTGATATTTTGATAACCATTTGTTGAAAATAGGATAACAATTATTGTAAAATTTGGGTCACGGATTTGACCATGAAATGAAATATGGGTAAGTAGTAAACCTAGAAACTCAAAAAAATTTGGCTAAGTCTAAAATCTAATATCACCCTCCAAAACCTAAAATTTTCATTATAACTCTCTCCCAAAACATATAAACTACTAAAAAATATACAAAAAAATCGTAAAACCATCCAAAAATAAAAAACATTTGCAAAAAACAAAGATCCCAAAAGTTATCACATTGACTCTTATCCTGATGTCCATTCTAAAATTTCCTATAAATCTCAAAACATCCTAATCCAAATCCCTTGTGTGTATCCTCATTGGGGAAATCTTAGCTCTCATTTTCTCCCTTACATATATCCTTGCTTGGGGGCAATGAACCAATCAATCTCGGATCTCATTTTCTCCCTTACATGTATCCTTGTTTGGGGAAATGACCCAATTAATCCCAAATCATCTTACCCCTTGCATGCATCTTGCTGGGGGTAACCAAATAAATCAATCTTCATTGTGGAACACATTAGGGACATAGTTGAGTGTCTTTATATAATTTTGTGTTACGATGTTCCTTTTCTTAATTAGTTATGGACCAATTACAAGTTTATTGTTTGTTATCTTGGTTCATTCATGTCCATGGTATAAACAAATTTAGTGTATAGTGGGTTTGTTTTTACTTTTCTTAGTTAATTATTTGACCAATTATAGGTTTATTGTTTGTCATCTTGGCTCATTTGTAGCCATGGTGCATACATTTATTGTGTATATTGGGTTTGTTTTTACCTTTTTATTTGTTGTGTGTGGGTGTGTTTATTTACGCATGTCATGAGTTACTTACCATGATTCTTTATTAATCATGGTGCAAAGTATATTGTGTAAAATAAAATCATGTTTCTCTCGCAATACAAAATCTGAATGGAAACTCAAGTTATGGGCAATGTTAGTCATATCATCATTTCATCCATGCATCTTATTCAAAAAAACCTAAAACAACATATCAACATAATTCATAAATCACTAATATCTCATCATATGTGAGACATACATCTATAATAATGTGCACATAAATAAAACCATCAACATCATTATCCATATACATCATAAATCACAAATTGTCTAAATATCCTAAAAATATCATATGCATATATACATCATCGTCCCACAAAGAGCGTTTTTACACATGTGTGTGTCTTCATCATGAGGCATACGCACACAACTAATAATAGTTATCTATCATACATAATCATCCCTAGCTCTCGCCCTTCCCTAGATTTCCGGCCCTCCACCTCACCTTGATGGCAACATCTAGACTAATCTTTCGGATCTAGACTATCCACGTGATCTCGCTTGACCTCCTTGACATGGAGCCCATCTTATGACTATAACTTAGAGCCCTCTCACTCTCTCAGGAATGTAACATTATACAAACCTTTGTAGTATATGACATTATGAGTCGTTGTTAGTAGCTCTGCAAAGACATCCCCCATCCCACTTGCCTCATCCACACCACGGGCCACATCCCTCTCTGTTGCAACTGTTATAGCTATAGTATTAACCCATCTCTCTCCATTGTCATCTGTTATAGCTAGCCCCTCATAGAATTTGCCTCTATGTATGTGCTAGGATCACAAAACATCTCTCTCTTGAACCGTATTATCTCTCTTCCCCACACTACCTTTAGCTCTGCTCGTGATGGTCCTACATGTGGAAATAGTTCTCTCTACGAATCCATATGTCTACCTCTCCATATTACCCCATCTCTATCCCCATCCCCCATCAATCATCTCTCGTCCGCCCTACTACTCTCAAACTCGGTGACCTCTGTGGTGAGCTTGGTACCTATACACCATGTACATGTACATGTCCATGTCCAACATGTACATGTACATATTCATGTCTAGCCTATACCTATTCCAATGTGCACAATGTCAACCTCTCCCCTCCCTCTCCTCTCTATCTCCTCGGGCTGCGCTAACCTTACTACTAATACCATCCCTACTACCATCATTTCCAAGGAAATAGTCACATGAATAGGTAATATCGTGGTGTACCATACACCATAACCCACCGACACTCTTTGATCCACGATGCTTACTCGGGGATCCCATATATGTGGCAATGCACTGAAAAAATAGCCCTAAATATACTCGATCTAGTATAAAGCCAAATGTAGTAGTCTCTCAAGCTACTCTCGTGCACCACTACTCGTCATCAAAAATCTTTTGTCTCACCCCTAATTGTTGTGTCGCCATGTACGATCTATAATTCTCATGAATGTACGAATGAATACTAATGAGAAAATGTGCTATCTCCACAGTCCCAACTCTAGTGCATTGGTCACCCATACATAGGACGTAAATGGCTTCTAAGTGACTTGTCTCAAATATAGATCATCCAGAATCGACAATAATATACTAGATCTCCCACGATGCCCTCTCGGCCGCCTCCAACCACATGTAATCCAAAAAGATATGGATGCTCTATTTGTTTCATATCTTGAACAATCCAACATGCCAACCAATGACTATATGATCCCATGCCTAGAGTTGTAATATGATTGTCGGGCCTAAATTCCTTTGACTCTTGTATACTACCATGTGTAGATCCTTGTATAAATGTACTAGTATGCAAGGTCCCCATGCAAAAATTGTCACTTTGAATCCATCAACTCCATCATCATGCCAATCAACGCCAACTAAAAATGCCTCCCAATCTTATTAGGCAACAAAATGGCACTCGATAAGAGCCATCAAATAGATAGATATCCACTTTATCTCATCATCCTCTATACACTTTGCAAGGTACACTACTAAACTCTCTCTGTGGATCTCATCCACTCCAACTAATGTTTGTATATGAGCTTAGATGTGTGATGGTATCCCATCCCACAATATCAACGTACCTTGCATCGACACTTTCAACATCTCACGCACATCCTCTAGTGTGACATGAGTCATCTCTCCTATCGAAATTATGAATATCTGCAAATTGTTGTGCTATCACTCAACAAAAAATTCAAACAATGCATGATCTAATTTAATCTCCAGACATCCGTGTTGCATATGCCAACTCTGTCACCTCCAACACCGCCCATAATGCTCTCCACTATGTGCAAGTCATCGGTTTCTCGAATGCTCTCAATCGTGAACGTCTGCTCCTAACCTCCAATAGCCCTAACATCTCCTACAATATATCCAAAACAATTGTCGGTGCTTTCTAACCAATTTTGCTAAATTTCTACAAACTATCCTAGGTCATTTCCCTCAAAATCATGTTGATGCATGCACATCCGAGTTAACAAACCCACATGCATGGTAGAGAATTCACTTTCATGCTAGTGCATTCAACTATGTGTGCACACACTCACATGCACACCAACACACTTTTCATGCTTGCACACTTATTGCACGCTAGCGCATGTAATTTTATGCTAGCGGAAGGATGTTGATGCTAACGCACTTCACAAGTTACGCTAATGCCCCTAATTCCATGCGCTAACATTATTTTCATGTTTTCTACTAACTAAAATGCATCATAAATGCACTTAAATGATTAAAAAAATCATTTACTTACCGTAAAGACACCATTAGGACCCCATCTATATAATCGAACTCGATCCATGCGATGCTTAAGTGCGGGGAAAGCGTGCCATCTCTCTCGCGAACTCGGAGCTCAAAATTATCTCTAGCTAAAAAATACTATATAGTAGCAACGGGGGAAAATTTTAAGGAACCCCCCTGAAAAAAACTTAAAGAAATTATGGCAAATATGACAGAACTAGATTATTAGGTTGGCGAATTATCTAAAATCAATGTTTGTGGTATTGGCGAAATAGAATACATTTTTGAAGGAAATTGTGGATGGGGCGAAAAATAGAGCCTTGAATATTTTTATCCTTTTTCACCCACCTAACCTCACCAAAATATGATTATGAGAATTCCAAAATGAAGTGCACAAGGAGACATTTCTAATAAGACCGATTTTGTATAATTTGGATTTCATTGGAGAAAGTTATGGCCATTTGAAGTTTTGCAGGTTGGGATGAATAAGAAGTTGACACGTGGTGATTGGCAGCTTCTGGTTGGTATTAGGGAGTGCCTTTCCTACATGTTTATTTCCTTGGACTTCCCACATGTCAACCTTTGATTGGTTACGAGGTCGGGCACTGTTGGTAAGAGGGTTGGTGGACTTGAAACTCTATCAATGCGGCTTATTCCGCGGGTTGAAGTCTGCTAAGCCCATCACTTTATGGTTTTCCAAAATGGTGACACGTGTCATTGAATGAGACCAAAGGACCAAGAAGGTTCCATGGATTTCTTGGTGAATCCAAGAATGTTTTAAAATCTTTTCTCATTGATCACATGATGATTTAATAAAAATATATACGTTGGGATTGGAGATTCATTGGCTATTCGCATGTGAAAAATATTGTTTGTGGAATTTTTGGGCGAAATGTGGTCACTTGCCATGGTTGTAAAAATAACCAAATTCATATTCCAGAATTCCTACTATTCACCAAATTACAAATATTTGCCATAAAATTATCAAGAGAAGCAAAAATGACCAATGATTTTTGCTTCCACCCACCCTTCTATTTAAACCCTTCTTATAAACCCTAATTCACATCCCTAGACCCTAATTTTAGTCTTTGACCCTTTATTTCTTATTCTTAGAGTTCATTTTTCCCATCTACCACGCAACAATATTTTATTACTCCTATTAAGCGGTTGTCCACCACTTTATCGCGTCATCCATCCGCTCGAGGGGACACTCTTTTACCACAATCTAGACCCACTAGGGCATCCAAATGTTTAATTCGTAATAACACTTTAAATAAGGGCAAATGTAGACACCCTAAAAATACCCATTACACATCGCAATATTCACAAAGAATATTTGGACCCTATTACACTTATACCCCATTCATAGGATTAATTAATTAATCCTATCACTCTCATTATACATCCCTTACCCCATTAGCTAATTTAATATCACAATAATTAAATAAATCATCCACCTATCCATTTCCACCTCATCTCCAACTCACTTCCACCTCACTAGTTGACATCTCAAGTTGACTAAAAAAATCATGACTAAGGCTAAAAATCATTAATTATATTCAAGAGGACAAGTTTAAATTAAATCAAATCATAGATTTGAGTTAACTAAAACATATCCCTTGAGTCATGGCTTTCCAAATTAAAGCAAAATCTAAAACTCACATCACTTTTTGGGTGAATAAAACAAAAGACATGAAATATTAATTCAAAGTAAATATTCAAAAGATATGCCACCTTTGCCAAACTCAATGACAACTCACCCAATCAAGCTCAAAATAGTAATTTATCTTTCCAATCAAATTAGAAACTCAGACAAATCATTCCAATCATGCTTTAGTCAGCCTCATATTAGAAAATCAATCACACAAGTAAATAAACACTCAATCCGCCCATTAATCATCTTTAGAAGCTTAAGAATCTATGTTGTTATTGTGTCAAATTAAAATTCAATTTTACACACCTGCTATTCTGCTTCTATTTGATCAAAGAATCCATCAATTAATTCAACCATTCATTTACATTGCTCGTAGCTGAAATCTACTTCCATTTGAAACATTTTTGGAGCAACCACATCCAATTGATCATAGAGATTCAACAAGTTTGGTGCTTCATTCCAAGATTTATTCAATCTCATATGAGGTTGCAAGGAGATACAAAGGAAGAATTAGGTTTGCACATTGTGTTTGATTTCTTTCATTATTTTGTATTTTCTCATATATGCAACTAGAGGAGCGTGATGTAAAGTACTAGGATTTTGGTGATTTAAAGGTATTGATGCTTTATATTACCAAAGTTACATGACATGATAATTTCAAGAGAGGCTTGGTAAAGGAATGTATCCTTATTTTCTTCCTCTACTCCTAAATCACTCCTCACAATATAAACCTATTTTATTGGATTTTATAGCCAAATACATTTCTTTATTTTAAATCACTATACATACGCAACAAGAAAGGATTTCTTTTAATGAAAACTAGGTACATATCCAATCAAAAATTATTCTCGCATTGGTTAGTTGGCTTGGTCCACAGTGTAGACATAAAATCACGCACTTGGGTACATTTCTAGGTCCTAAAAGCATGATTGCATTCATATGATTCCTAAGCGATAAAACTAGTAATTGAATGCGACATTGAGCCTCCTTTCTATATTTCTTGATTTTTATTTGGTCTTACACACCCTACAACCCAATCTGAACTTTATTTCTTTATTTTTTATCACTCTGTACACTAATTGCCCAAGCGCCTCATCCGTCTAGGTGCCCCCGACCTCTTTTTATCTTACTCGCTCTTTTTAGGCTTCTTTTATCTTTTGGGCATCTTATTTTCTTATGGGTCAGCCTTCCAGTTGTCAATTACAAAATTCAACTAAGGGAATCATATAAATACAAAGATATGTGACCAAAATAAAGGACCAAACTCTAAGAATCTATTATCATCACCTAAGGTTGCATCCAAAGGCATAAAAAAACATCCATCTAGCACTCATACAAGGGACAAGGGACTACAATTTTCTACATACACTTCATAAGAAGGGGAAGTTCATTTTTCCATCCACACATCTATTTACATTAGTACATCTAGTTATCACCCGCTATCACGTGCACTTACACAAGGGCTTCCTAGGGCACGATTCTATCACACACACACAAGAACTACATGGAGTCTGAGATGTAGTGCATCACTTGGTCGTAAGTTCATTCGAATCGAGTGACTTAGGGTCATCGACTACCCATATTGCATCTTTTATTTTTGGGATTTGATGTAGTTTGAGGATTTTTACAGGTCATCATCTCTTTGCAGGTTACAGGAAAATTTTGTGATCATATCAGTAACATACATGCGACCAACAAAGACAATCGACGACCACCTTGTGATACCAAAAAAACTAGGTTCCGAGCTCCTGCGTAGTCACAAGCGCTAATAGAGGTATATGACACCTAGATGCCCTCACCCCAATCCAAGTGTCCTAGTCCAGGCTCATCCAAAACTCCAAAATTTATCGAAACACAGCCATGCGACAATTTACCCTTCCTGTTCACCGTTTTCAGTCCATATCATTTCTAGGGATAGCGTGAAAATCCACTAGGTCATTATTTCCCTCTTGCAATTAGGGTTTCATATTTCATTAGCTTATTACTTGTGTTGAATTTGTACTATAATATTCATTTATCATATGTGAATCTATAATATTAGGGTTTAACACTTATATAAATTTTTGTTAAATCATTTGGTGAACCCCACTCGTGATCGATATTTCGGATCCTTCTTTTACACATTTCTATTTCTTTTGTGGCTCCTAAGGTTTGTCAAATCTTTTTGCATGAATTACTTTGAAATCATCCACCTTGAAAGATGTTCTTCAAAATCCCTAGACACCATGTATCTTCCTAGAGATATGCCACCTGCTCAAGTGAGTGCCATTTTAGATCACCTCTCTCCGATGACCCTAGCCTTCGTGATCCTCCATCCAACTAGCCAATATTAGAGTCAATTTAGGATTTGAATTCTTTATTTCAAGACAAAATTCAAGCTATGGAATCAATGATTATATCTCTTAAATCTAAAATTCAAAATCTCAAAGATGTTTCTCAATCTAATGCTAGGTATTCTTCTACATCTCATCCTTATTCTATGTCTTCTACATGTACGCATATCAATGCACCTCAATATTTACTATTAATGATACCTCTCAAGTTTGACTTAAATGCTAAGCAACATGACATTCTTCTTGAGCTTCTTAAGCATCATTTTACCCACTTGCCATCTACTCATTACTATCCTCCTTATCAGCTTGCAAAATATCAAGGACATCCATATTGCAATTATAATCGATTAATGGACATAATGACAATGATTCCACAAATTGGCCACCTTAAGAATCATGGTCTCATTTCATTTGCTACACAAAATGCTGCTACATATTCATCTCCAAGTGATACATCCCAATGGGTTCCTAAATCTGATTCATCTATGACTAATGAGCATCATGTTATCACTTCTAATGCGCCTTCTTCAATCACTCAAGCATCGCCTACGCAACCCACTCCTACTAAGCAATCACCTCTCAAGGTCCTGTCCTCCATCACCTCCTCTTACTAAGTTTTCTACTATGTCACCAGCTTCTTAGCAACCTCCTCTAAAAATCGGTCCAACACCTCCTCCTCTCAAGTCTTCTACATCGTTATCAATCCCGGATAAACTACCACCATTCAAGATTCCTCCCCACCCTACTCCGTTGTCGCATCCAATTAAATTTTTCAAGATAAATATTCCTTACATTGATGGTTGGGACACATTTCAAACACCACCATAGATCATCATTCTACACTTGGGGGCCATGAAAATCATTCTTCCCCCTTTCTAACATAACTTGGCTTCCATTTCTACTATCACGCTTCGTGCTTCATACTTCCTATTTCTAAGCATTAATCTTACATAACTTGATACACAACTTGTATTGTCATACTACCCTATGACACACTCTTGTGCTAAGGTTCACACTTGACTGTTGAGGGTATACTACATCCATGAACCTCACACACTACACATTTCACGCTCTGCACTTCACGATACATATTTCTAGCACTCCATTCTCGAGACACCATAAAATCCTATTTTATAATCTACGCTTTATGCTTCATTGATCTATCTATCTAGCGCACATTATCAAACCATTTCTTGATGACACACTCTTGTTTTATGGTTCATTCTTGATTGTTGAGGGTTCTTTTATAAATGAACCTCATATCCTTTGGGAACAGCTGCTCCTCATATCTTGTTTTTAGACTCATCCATATCCATTGGGGGCACATTGCTCTATCACATTCACATTGCATATCATTCCATCTCACTCATTCACAACATATTACATATCTTGGTTGTATTTATTCTTGCTTACTTATGCTTACATGTACACTTTGTTTTCCATGCTAGACAAATATTTAGTATGTCATTATCTTTTCTATATACACATGCACATTCACTTGTTCTCTAGTTGTGAATATAGACTTTCTACAGATCTTTACACGCAATAATGATGTTTGGCACTATACCTCTTACCAATCCCATTGAGGCTCCTGGGGAATCTACATTTACTACTCTTACACATCACATGTGTTATTGTTTCATTACATACTACTTCATATTCTTACTAGCACATTACTTTCTCATTGATCTATACATGCTTTGACATACTCTTTATCTTTCTAACATGCTAACAAGTGCTTCATGTGCATTATTGCTTTACAAGACTATTTTCCACCATGGTTATCTGATACTTTTCTTGTTATTGTTTTTCATTGATTGATATTGTATGTTATTGTTTTGCATGACTATGCCCTATGCCTCTTGTATGCACACTGCCTATTTTTGGCCACTTGCCCTAATTGTTTTGTGACATTGTGAGCAATGTCCCATGTTTGAAACCCAATTTTTGCATTCCATCTTGTATGCACACTTGTTTTTTACTCTATTTTTCTATTACATGTTTGCTTTACTTTTCTACTAACATATGTATCTAGCTATCTTATTTGCATATGCCTTGGTTTCCACCATGCACATTACCTCCTCTTGTAAGGTATACACTTTCGATCAATTTCACATCGGACATTGGGTCATCTCCTTTAGGCCACATTCTCTTAGCAACGTCACATGCACCCCAAATGAGGGGGGAATACATTGGGTGAATTAGTCATCCCATACAACAACAACTTAGAGCTACAACACAATACTGATTCAACACATAATCGACATAGACTATGAAGTTACGTAAATGACCCAGATCGACTTGGGTCCTCGGTCAAAGTACACAAAATCCGATGCTTAGATACGAGAGACTAGCGCATAGGTGCTCCTAACCTCTCCTTATTGAGATTGTGGAGCTGAATTGCTTCACAAAGGATCTTATTTACAACTTGTAGGTTTAAACGATGGCAAGAATCGACATCAATTAGGGTAACCGATATCGGTTACCTATGTGTGATTGTTTATATTTAAGTCACGGAATTAGATCTAATCTTTGTTATAAAGTTGATCTAATGGTTGTAAATGAATGGATAAAGTGCCCTAAGTTTGTATAGGCTTATATAAGCTAGGAAACTAGGGTTAGAGGATAATATCAAGAAGATTGGAAGAATTGTAAGAAGGAATTCTTGGTGAGAGCTTAGAGAAGCTTGTGAGAGGAAAAGTATTGTACATCGTGTAAGGTGTGGAAGATTACAGATCTTCAATTGTACAACCTCTGGAATAATATATTGGTTGTTTCTTGGTGGACGTAGCCCACACTGGGTGAACCATGTTATATCTTGTGTATTTTCTTTTGTTGGTTATTTCCGTGTTTATTGCTTGTATGTTTTAATCTGATATATATCTATACAACCGGTTTGGTCTAACCCCAAAAACTGGTATCAGAGCTTTGTTTGAGGGTTGTGTGTGTTGAAATATTTACTCACAGGGATTTCGATTGAGTGGGAGCACAACAATGGCAAAAGATAGTAAATACAAAGTAGAGAAATTTGAAGGTCGTAATTATCAAGCTATGGAAGATGTAGGTGGAGGATTATCTGTATCAGAGAGATCTATATTTACCATTGGATGAGAAGGAAAGGCTGTAAAGATGACTGATGAAGAATGGAATATTCTTGATAGAAAGGCTCTAGGATCTATAAGATTGAGCCTGACAACATCTGTGGCTTCAATATAATAGAAGCAAACAACCACGATAGAATTAATGAAAGCTTTAGCTAATTTATATGAAAAACCAAGTGCATCGAATAAAGTTTATTTGATGAAGAAATTGTTTAATTCTAAAATGCAAGAAGGTGGATCTGTATCTAATCATTTGAATGATTTCCATTCTATTGTAAATCAATTAAAATCAGTTAATATCCCTTTTGAGGATGAAGTGAAAGCATTGTTATTCTTGTGTTCTTTGCAGATAGTTGGGATAATTTGGTAATGGTTGTTAGTAATACAACATCTACTACTAATATTTTGAAGTTTGATGATGTGATTGGTATAATTCTAAATGAAGAAATACACAGGAAAAGTTCAGGAGAATCATCATCTGGGAATGCTTTGAATGTAGAAAGCAGAGGAAGGAAAAATGAGAGATCCAAGAGCAAGAGTAATGGGAAATCAAAGTCTAAGAGTGGCAGATCTAAATCCAAAGGTAGAGGAATAACTTGCTGGAATTGTGGAAAGAAAGGACATGCAAAGAAGGATTGTTGGTTCAAGGAAAACAAAGAGAATGTACCAGAGAAAGGTAAAGAGGAAAATGTAGCATCAAAGGTAATGCAAGATGCCCTTATTCTCTCCTTGGATAATAAAATTGAATCATGGGTTTTAGATTCAGGAGCTTCTTTCCATGTTACCCCTAATAAGGGTTATTTTAGAAATTATGTCTAGGGTAATTTTGGGCATGTTTATTTAGGAGATGATGAACCATGCAATATTACTAGTAAAGGTGAAGTTCATCTTAAATTGTAGAATGGAAATACATGGATATTGAAAGATGTGAGGCATGCCAAGCCTTGGGAGAAATATTATTTTCTGAGGACAATTAGGTGAAGATGGATGCATGGTTACATTCACAACTGATTCTTAGAAAGTTTCCAAGGGAGCTCTTGTTGTAGCAAGAGGCAAGAAGGTAGGAACATTATATTTGTCTACACTGTATTCTTGGCTCTTCTTTTTGTGCTATCTACTTTAGATTTATATGCAAACATGTGGCATAATCGGCTAGGCCATATGAGTAAGAAGGAATGTAGATCTTAAAGGCAAAGGGTAAGTTATCATTTTGAAAGATGTAGATCTTGATTTCTGTGAGCATTGTATATTTGGAAAGCAAAAAGAAAGTGAGGTTTCTTAAAGTTGGGGCAAAAAAGAAGGAGTAGAAATTAGAGCTTGTGCACTCAGATGTGTGGGGACCAACCCAAGTAGCTTCTCATGGAGGATCCCAATACTATGTGACTTTTATTGATGATGCCACAAGAAAGGTATGAGTTTATTGTATTAAACGTAAATATGATGTTTTTGAAACATTTAAAAGATGGAAAGACCTTATAGAAAATCAAACTAATTTGAAGTTGAAGTGCCTTAGATCTGATAATGGTGGTGAGTACTTTGCAAAGGTTTTCAATTATTATTGTTTAGTGAATGGAATACGTAGAGAAAGAATGGTTCCTAGAACTCCAGGAGAATGGAGTGGCAAAAAGAATGAACAAAACTATTATGGAACGTGCTAGAAGCATGAGGATACATGTTAGATTACCCTTGCAGTTTTGGGTAGAAACAATATATTTGATCAACCGTGGCCCCTCAAGTGCACTAAATGGTGGAATACCAGAAGAAGCATGTCATTGGAAAAGAGGTAGATCTTTCTTTTCTTAGAGTATTTGGTTCAGAAGCTTTTGTGCATGTTGATAAAGAAAATAGGAAGAAGTTGGATGCTAAATCTAAGAGATGCACTTTCATTGGTTATGGTTATGGTGATTTTGGATTCTGGTTTTGGGATTTAGAAGATGTTAAGATTGTTAGGAGTCGTAACATTGATTGGAATGAAAAGAGAATGTACAGGATCAAGTTTTGGTACCCAAGAATGAACCAGGTGAAGATTTTATTGAGAAAAGTGCATTCTCGTATTTAAAACAAAAATCCACAGACACCAATGTCGGTGCGGGGTGGTAGAGTCGGCCAGAGCCGGATCGACATCGGTTAGGTGAACTAACATCGGCTATAGAGGAACCGACATCGGTTATAAGTGACTCAAGGCGTCGACACTTTATCAGATTTGGACACGAATGTCCAGGAGGTCTAGAATGAGCCTCAGGCACCCCAAATTTCATGTAAGAAGGTCTCAAAGAGTAAGTAAACCTCTAGAAAGATTTACTCATTATTTTATCTTTTATTGACTGATAGTGGTGAACCAGAAAGTTTTGAAGAAGAAATGCAACAGGATACCCATGTTGAGTGGGAACATGACATGGATGAGGAGATGGATTCCTTGAAACAAAACCAGACATGGGATTTGGTCAAGTTTCCAACAAGTAAGAGGACATTGCAGAAACAAGTGGGTTTATAGGATCAAGGAGGAAGAGGGTGGACATAAAAGATACAAAGCAAGGCTTGTGGTAAAAGGATTTTACATGAAACTAGGTATTGATTTTGGTGAGATATTTTCTCCTATTGTTAAAATGACTTCCATTCGTATTGTTATGAGTTTAGTTGTAGTAGAAGATTTGCATTTAGAACAACTTGATGTTAAGATGAATTTCCTTCATGGTGATTTGGAGGAGGAGATCTATATGAATCAACCACTTGGTTATGAAGTCAAGGGTAAGGAGAAACATGTGTGTAGGTTGAAAAAGAGCTTGTATGGGCTCAAACAAGCTCCAAGGCAATGGTATATGAGGTTTGACAATTTTATGCATGATCATGGTTATATGAGATGTGGATTTGACCATTGTGTTTATTTCAAGAAGCTTGAAAATGGGAGCTATATTATTTTTTTATTGTATGTGGATGATATGCTTATTGTAGGATCTAGTATGCAGGACATTGGTGAGCTTAAAGAAAAATTAGCTCACACATTTACAATGAAGGATTTGGGAGCTACAAAGAAAATCCTTGGCATGCAAATTCACAGAGATAGAAGAACATGAAATTGTATTTGTCTCAGGAGGATTATATCAATAAGGTGTTGAAAAGATTTAAAATGCAGAATGCAAAACCTGTAGGTACACCTATGGTTGGACACTTTAAATTGAGCAAAGATCAATGTCCTACATCACATGAGGAGGTCAAGTACATGACACGAGTTCCATATGCTTCAACAATTGGAAGTCTTATGTATGCTATGGTTTGTACTAGACCAGACATTACACAGCAAAGTGGGATGGGAGTTGTGAGCAGATTTATGGCCAATCCAGGTAAAGAGCATTGGAAAGCAGTCCAATGGATTCTCAGGTATTTGAGAGGGACATCCGACATGCAGTTATGTTATGGAGGGTCAGATACTACTTTACGGGGCTATGTTGATTCAGATATGGTTGGAGATTTAGATGGTAGGAGAAGCACCACTGGATATGTATTCATAGTAGGTGGGATGATAGTTAGCTGGATTTCGAGATTGCAGAAGGTTGTGGCCTTGTCTACTATAGAGGTGAGTATGTTGCTATATAGAGGCTAGCAAAGAGATGATATGGATGAGAAAGTTCATGGAAGATTTGGGAAAGGAGCAAGAGGATTGCAAATTATATTATACAGTGATAGTCAAAGTGTAATTCATTTGGCAAAGAACTCAACATTTCATTCAAGAACGAAACACATTCAGTTGAGATATCACTTCATACGAAAAGTATTGGAGGATGGGCAATCTGAAGTTAGAGAAAATTCATACAAATAAGAACCCTGTGGATATGCTAACAAAGCCATTGGCAAAGGAGAAGTTGGAGCTACACTCCACTTCTGTTGGTCTTCGAGTTTGAGACTTGAAGAGGAAGAAACAAAGCTAGGAGAGGAACCAAGGATGGAGTTGTATGGGATAGTGCAACAATTTATCTCCAAGTGGGAGATTGTTGAGATTGTGGAGCTGAATTGCTTCACAAAGGAGCTTATTTACAACTTATAGGTTTACACAAAGTAACCGACATCGGTCGGTTGATCAACGTTGGTCACCTAACATACTAACCGAGCATCGGTTGGGACAAACCGACATCGGTTAGGGTAACCGACATCAATTACTTGTGTGTGATTGTTTATATTTAAGTCACGGGAATTAGATCTAATCTTTGTTATAAAGTTGATCTAATGGTTGTAAATGAATGGCTAAAGTGCCCTAAGTTTGTATAGGCTTATATAAGCTAGGAAACTAGGGTTAGAGGATAAAATCAAGAAGATTGGGAGAATTGTAAGAAGGAATTCTTGGTGAGAGCTTAGAGAAGCTTGTGAGAGGAAAAATATTGTACATCATGTAAGGTGTGGAAGATTGCAGATCTTCAATTATATAACTTTTCTGGAATAATATATTGGTTGTTTCTTGGTGGACGTAACCCACATTGGGTGAACCACGTTATATCTTGTGTATTTTCTTACTGGTTATTTATGTGTTTATTGCTTGTATGCTTTAATTTGATATATATCTGTACAACTGGTTTGGTCTAACCCCAACACTCCTAAGTGCCTATGTCCTCGGGGGCATACAACTACTTTATCAAGTCAAACATGATTCATAGTAGTCTATAGATTAATTTTCACAAGACATTCAGGTCCTCCAACAAGCAAAATGTATTCTTTCTCCATTTTCTACATGGAACAATACGAAACTAAACACATGACATAACATCTGCGGTGGTGCTTATTCAGAAGCAGTCATGGAAGGAGAGTAACACTAGACCTCTCCCCTCAAAACTCTTCTACCGTGGCGTGAGATTGCCCAAAAACTCGCACTTGGCGTGAGATCACCCAAAAAACTTGTTCTTGGCGTGAGATCGCCCAAAAACTCACTCTTGGTGTGAGATCACCCAAAAACTCACTCTTCTACAATAGTTCAAGACATTTTCTATCCTTTTCACTCTTCACGGATTAGGTGCACACTTTCCTTTTACTAATTTTTACACACATTTACATACTTTTATAGAGTTTTCATAATACATGACTTTGATTACTCTTTCACTCTTCTTTTGTAGGTCCATCCTTAATACACAACAAGAAACATCCCTACATCAAGCACAACAACATGTATAACATGGTACAACACAATACACTTCACCCCTAGGGTCACTTCCTCTTTCTTAGCTTCCACGCTTCATTTTTATCACTCCACGCTTTCACTTGTCTCCTCGACACGTTATCGCCATCACATTATACATGGTTATCATGTACATATCTCTTATCTACTTTATATTATCAAGTATTCACTCAACAACATAAAGTGGGGAAAATGTAGACACAAAATCACATACTTGGGTACATTTCTAGGTCCTAAAAGCATACTTACATTCATATGATTCCTAAGCGAGAAAACTAGTAATTGACTATTGTCTTGGGCCTCTTTTATGTCTTTCTTGCTTTCTCTTTGGTCTTACACACCCTATAGCCTAGTCTGAACTTTATTGCTTTATATTTTATCACTCAAGACACCAGGTGCCTGCAGACGCCCTCATCCTTCCGGGTGCCCGACCTCTTTCTATCTTACTCGCTCTTTTTGGGCTTCTTTTATCTTTTGGGCATCTTATTTTCTTATGGGTCAACCTTCTAATGTCAATTACGAAATTCAACCAAAGGAATCATATAAATACAAAGCTATGTGACCAAAATAAAGGACCAAGCTCTAAACATCTATTATCATCACCTAAGGTTGCATCCAAAGGCATCTAAGAGCATCAAAAGACATCCATCTAACACTCATATAAGGGACACAAGACTGCATTTTTCTCGCATACACTTCATAGGAAGGAGAAGTTCATTTCCATCCACACATCTATTTACATTGGTACATCTAGCTATCACGTGCACTTGCACAAGGGCTTCCTAGGGCACGATTCTATCACACACGCATAAGAACTACATGGAGTCTGAGATGTAGTGCAACACTTAGTCATAAGTTCACTAAGTCGAGTGATTTGTCGAGTCGATCCGACTCCCCTATTGCATCTTTTCTTTTTGGGATTTGATGTAGTTTGAGGGTTTTTGCAGGTCATCATCTCTTTGCAAGTTACAAGTGAATTTTGTGATCATAGTGCAACATATAAACGACCAACAACGACTATCAATGACCACCTTGCGACACCAAAAATAGGTTCCCAGCTCCTGTGATCCACAGGCGCCCAATAGAGGTATTTGGCACCTAGGCGCCCTCGCCCTAGTCTAGGCTCATCCGACAACTCTAAAATTTATGAGCACAATTCAATGATCCACCCTTCTTGTTCACTAGTTTCCCAGTCAAATTAGTTCCTCGGATAGCCTAGTAAAAATAACTAAGTCATTCTTTCCCTCTCTTGCACTTAGGGTTTCATATTGTATTAGCTTATTGCTTGTGTCAAATATGTATTTTAATATTCATTTATCATATGTGACTTTGCAATATTAGGGTTTAATGCTTATACAATTTTTTGTTAAATCACACAGTAACATATAAACCCCAATATATCATGATTCTTAACATGTCAATAGAGATGACTCCATAATAGAAGTGACCCTCTTAACAACACAAAGATTGATTGGTCGTGGGATGAATATGTTTGAGTATGTTTACTTGCTCGATCTTCCCTCTTTAACGCATCTTAAAATTACTTCTTGAAAAACTAAAAAAATCTTTATACTTCATACTTGAGATAATGCACAACTCCCTCTTTAACACATCTTGAAATCGCTTCTTTAGAAAACTACAAAAAAATCTTTATATTTCATACCCAAATTAATGGAGAACTCTAAAAAAAAAAAAGCTTCAAACACTTCATCTTTTTTTTTTTTCCTTATTTTTATTACGCCAGAAAGGCGTGTCTACAATGGAGAAAGCCCGGGGTTTGTGAGCGTTAGAAAATATAATGGTTGAAACTCGCATTGTCGACGATCTTGACGGTGAGAAATAGCTACGTACCCATGACCATTGACCGACCCCAGATCTATTTCAAACCGCCATATTTTCGATGTGTGCACCATCAGTTAGCTTCTACGGCACGTTAAATCAGCTGTTCATTTCTCTGCGAATAGTTACCCTGTACATGAAACCTTTTGAAGATGTGCACGATTCAGATCTTCTCTTCAAATAGAATCGGATCCTTCAAACAGCTCCACCGCCCGCGTACAAGAAATTAATTATCTCATTCGGTTCTTGCTCGATAGTTGGCAGCTACTCCAGTCAACATGAAATATATCATGGTGCGCATGGTTGCCTCGAGAAAGGTGCCTGGGTGGAAGGAGTAGGAACTGATGTTTCTTATGGTGAAGTTTGTAAAGTACCTACAGAATCCAATAAAGCTAGATAACTTGAACGGAATGCTAAGCTGTCGTCTAAAGCCCACTGTATCTAATGGAGTTTCAGGAAGGGATGCTGATGGAGTTCTTTCCTGCTAAGAGAGAACAAGGGCAAGCTTCTGCATCAAATTGCATGAAAGAAGCCAAGGAGCTGAAACATGCGGGAGAAAATATAAAGGTCTTTCCAATATAATTTCTCCTCGCCATCATATATTTATCTAGGTTAGGAGTATTCTTGTAATTTGATGCAGTATGATTCTGCGGACGGCTAGCCTTTTTTTTGTCTCTTAACATCTGTGTGATGCATATTACAGAATAAAGGCATGAACTTGAATGCAATGGGTTGTACTTCAATGCGGCTTTGAAATTTCTGAATGGTGCTTCATTGTTGGAGCCTTACAATGTTGAGAATGCAAGGCATCGAGAAATAACCCAGTCAATGGCAGTTAATACAGACACTCAAAGCTGTGCGAGTAAGCTATAATGTCATTTAAAATTTAAAATGGAAGCTTTCATGTATATTATTTCATACGCAGTACAGGTTTCGTAAGCAACATCTGAATGTAACTAATCCAACACGAGATAATGATATTGAAGTTTCTCAAATGGATTTACAGGTATTGTGCTGTGACATACGAGAGAAATAAGTAAATAGTGCTGCTGGCCTGACATAAATGCATGGGAGTGGCATATATGAGGGTTGTAATATCAAAAGTTTTAAGCGTAAGTAGAGATCGGCATGAGCTGTAAACGGCTTTTCACAAAGCTCCACCTGGTAATGTAACATGCCTAATTACACATTTTTTGTTCCATTCGCTGTTTCTACAGAGAACACACTCTTCCTAAAGCAGGATAAAATTTCATACTTCAGACACCCTGTTGGATCAACTCCTTGTTCCTAATGATGTGTCAATTATGCAACTTAAACTTGCGAGCCAACTGAAGTAACAAATGTCAATATGGATGATATGCTGTTAATGTTTTGTTGAGAACAAAGTATTTTTGCCCCATGAATACCTTCATGCCGTGCTATTTATATATGAAAGACTATTCGACTGCAGAGTCATTCATGAGACCCTCGCGCCTTTTTATAAGTCAAGGGAGAGACATAGTGAGAGCAAAGGCGTTTAAGTATAGTTAGATTAGTAGTGGACGGATTCTCATGGGCTCCAAATATTATGTCGAGGACGGCAGATGCAAGGAAATACCGCAATTCTCCTCTTTCCCCTTCTACGATTTACAGTAGACCGCGCCATAGCAAATATGAAAGTTGTTTTATAAAGAAGCTTTGTCGCATGCAAATTGCCTTAACAAAGAAATAGTTTTACAGAAAGGGCATCTGACTAGAAGGTTTGAATAGGAGCCACCTAGACAGGTTCAGGTTTGGAAGTGTGAATCCAAGCATTCTCCTATCCCTTCTTTCCCTTCTCGTCGGGGCTTCTCTTGGCATAACAAGATCACATGAAAATGTAAGTCCTACACTCTCCTAGAGGAAAAATTGTCGTCGATTTGGGAACTATTTCCTCTTTTATTTGTGTAACCTGGGTAATCTCTTAACTTAAAGTCGAGACACTTGCATAAGAATAGGCCACACTTCATTGATTCTTCTTCCAGATTCCATTTATTATATGGCTCCCCCTCCTTGTGGTTGACATGGATTTCTCCATAACTGGCCAGCACTCCTAAAGAACATGCTCATCAAATCCCTGTGCCTCTTTATAACCTCTGGGTCTTCTTCTCTCCCCAAAAGATTGCGTGGGGAAAATTAATAACTATTTTGTCAAACATTCTTCCTCTGGAGTCGACCAATGGATCTATTCTGGTTGCATCCACCCCATGTAGTACCCATGCTCCACGTTTTTGCAAGTTACAGATTGTAGTCCTCGCATATTTGTAGAGCCTTATAACCTTCTCCGTAATCACAATGCACATAAATATGTATGTCAGTACTAAAGGTTGATAATCACATAATGTAGAAGGAACTTTAATTCGTGATAACAATAAAAGATTTGAAACTGGGACTGATTAATTCCCTTATAGAAAACATGAAAAGCAATTTGTATAGACCTAGCTGCTATCAAGGGATGTGGAAACAATGTTATCTGCATGCCCAAACTTAATCCACAGAAGATAATGAGAAGTGTCTCTCTATGACTAACAAAATCCTATGCAAGCTTGAATAGTGCATAATCCAAGTCTCCAATGGCCTTCCTTGTCCCTGCAAAAATAAGAATCCATAAATATTTCCAGTAAATGTAGAGATGATTTCACCCGAACACAGAAAAGATTCCACTAAGGTGTGAGGAACTAATCTCTCCATCACACAGTCATAATGACAGAAAAATATTGTAAATAATTCCATATCCCAGAACAAAAATATGAGTTCGTCTAAAAACCAGGAATAGTCCAAACAAAGACCAGAAAAAATATTAAACAATTGATGGGGATAACATAGTTCAAAACAATGTCTACCACCAAATCATTGCCTCTGTTACACGTATTTGTCTCTGAAATCCAAATCACAAATCTTCCACAACATAGCATCTACAAGCGTTATGCATTAACAATCTTCAATGCTATACATTAGCAATTCTCTCAGCACAAAATAATGACACATCAACATTTCAGGTGGGAACGGGGATATGTGGCAGTGACATCGCAAGGAAACCCCACCTTTGTTGGCATGACATGCCCATTGCCACCTTAGGGTTTGGCAAAAACGACAGATGGAGTTTGGCAGGTAAGTACTTATATATTGTGCTAAATATGAAGTTTTTCCCAATGTAGAGCTCTTCGGTGGAGCCTATCTCTCATGAAATTTCGCAGGGAGATAGGCAGATTCGAATTAGAGACCTCTAAAATACAAGGCAGGAGGCCCACCACTTTACCACAACATTAATTTGTTTACAATTTGACTACTTTTAATTAAATATCACTCCTACAAATGTGCGTGAGGGATAGGTAAAACGGAGTTGTTCATTGTTGACATTGGAGGTGGGAAGGGTGTAGACTCTATGATCTATCAACCTTTGATGTGTGTGTGGGTGTGGTTCAAAGTTGACGACTTCGTTCCACATTATGCCCATTTGATGTGTCATGCACCTGCACATTTTGTCACGACACTAATTCTGAACTTGGAAAGATTTTATTAGGTTCGACCGTTGAACGTGAGTGTATCTTCTCTACAGACTATTCTTAGGTCAACACAACCCCCAATGTATAGTACCATGCCCTCTGCTGAGCAAAGATGAAGGTATCTAACTAAGCAAAGTTTTTTGCAGCATTACATTTCACAACACTCATGCCTCTCAAAATACATTTATTCCGAAGTGAGTGTATTTTTTAATAATATTTTTGTCAACATGTCATTAATTATGCCGAAGATGTATTTTTTAATTGTGCTCATCTGAACAATGTTTTTGAATGTTGATGTATTTTCCTCAGGCATTCTCAACTTTTTAACCTTTTCAATGGCATAAAACTGGAAACACCAAAACACTATCAGTTTTAATCAGTCTTATGATATTTTTACCACTTCCTTGGCTCATACAAAACCCACATGTTCAAACCCAGGAGCAACAAAAATAAAACTGCCTTTTTCCTAAGTCTTCACAGGTTCTTGCTCTCCTTTATGCATACAATAGTATCAAGTTCAAAATGCAGCAACACTAAAAAACAATTTATGTCGCACTTTTCAGTGTACTTGCAGTGGTCGCCAAACAACATCCATATTTTTTCGAAAAACAATTCCACAATTTTTCACTTAGTTCTTCTCATGCCTCCGGTGCAAGGTAGCAAAAAAAATTATATGCATCTTCTTTCGAATCATGACTCCAGTGCAACCAACAAAGCAATTTTTCACTTTGTTCAAATCATAGAAAATGTTTTCCCTATTTTTTATTATAAAATACATGGAATTTTTCTAAATAACTATCTCTTCTAACTAACGTATTTTAAACATGACATTGTTTTTCATAGAAGTTCATGTACAAATTCATTGATATATAAATATATATTAACAAATTACTTATGTGGTAGGAAAATAAACATTCACTAAATAATTTTATTGCTATTATATGAAAAATTATATTTAATGATACAATAATAAACCTTTCACCGGTTTGCATTAAATAACAACATAAAATAATACTTACCTTTTACAATATTTAACGATGCGCACACATGCAGTTAATGTGACCACGTTCATGGTCTTTGAATATTTTTGAACATGAAGCTCAAGTATGGTTTTTTTACTGACTTAGGTGATATAGTAGACCATTTGGGTTTCACACTTGGAACCAATCGTATTTTCCTAATTATTTATTTTAGCCATTTTAAGTGCAAATTACATTCACATGAATAGTGTCATCTAGATCAAAATGTTAAAGTGGAGCATATATAACAAATATTTTTTGGGCAGAGAAAAAGACAACAAAAAACGTTCGCTAGATAAAATCTACCTGACGCTGATGTCACCAACCATTGGAGGGGCTCAATCATTGATGGTTATCTATGCATCTCGTATTTCCCTACAATTAGTCAAGCTTAAAGTTGAGAAATGGCCTACACAATGTTACAAGAAGATTGGGATGATAAATTTGACCACACATAACAAATATGTTTTGGGTCAGACACTCTGAGATGTGGTTTAGGTGTACGACATGTATGTATTTTATTCACACCTTTTTATTTCCAACATTCCAATCATTTGTTCGCCTTATCTAATAAATTAAACTCCAAATCGATAAACTTGACGCCAAAAAAATAAAATAAAATAATAAAAACCCCTTTTCCAGTGGTTGTGATGTCACCATTGGATAACCCTTAGCACATGCTGAGAACGGTTGTCTTCATTGCCAATCAAAGTATAGATAGAAACCATGCATGAAAGACATGGGATCCATTTCTTCTAAAGCTGCAAACAAGGAGCATGGTATGTTGTATTCATGAGGTTGGGTTTCAAACCCATGACCTTTTGGATTTTCCCCATTTTTTATTTTGACCCCTTTAAGAACAAATTGGACTCTCATGAAAAATACAAGCGACATGGATATGAAAATGTGGATCATGGTAAAAATAGAAAATCTATTTTATGTCAATGGTTATTGATGGAAAATTATATCAAGATTGTTAAAGAGTGAAACCCTGGCCGTTAGCCCAATAACTTGAGGGATTCCCTGATCACAAATGTGCATGAAATCGCTAGACTTCAATTTCCGGTCCATTACACATATCCCTATCTATACATTGTCCCACGATATGCGCAATCAAATTCATTTTACAGTTACATGTGCTCTTCAAAATAACTTTACACTTCGATCAACGTCTTTATCGCCCCTCTTCCTCTTCCACTATTTCAGTCTCTCCATTTTCACTTCTTCAATGCACCCCCTTTGGCGTTTCCATCGTACATTTCACGTACGATTGCTAGTTAGATAACATCTTCCACACCATCATTCATCATGAGCATTACACCACAACCCATTTGATAATACTCATACCCACATTGTTTGAGCTGGGCCACCCGTTGAATTTTTCCTCCGCATTTTAATTTATATGATTCATGAAATAAATATACATGCACCCACGGTAGGTAAGACAATTTTTTTGTAATTGTAAATATATACACTGTATATGCGCCCATGGTCTGGCAGAGGAGGCGGAGGCGGCACGATGGAGACGAAGAAGGCGAATGCGACAATGATTGATGGAGATCCCAGCGTTGCCATCGCTCGCAATACCTACACATACACACAGGTAAGCTAAATAATATATTCAGTGCTCATGCAGATATTCCATTGACGTTTACACAGTCGCCAGTGTGCATATATACACCAGTAGTATTAGCAGGTCAATGCCGTCCATTATGCCTATGCGGCGTAAGAAATGGACGGAAGAAGAAGAAGAAACGCTAATCAACAAATATGGCGAGATGCTTGAGAGTGGGGTTTTGGCAAAAATGAAAACAAGGGAGCGAAAATTTCAGCCCATTGCCGCCCATGTTAACATGATGCACCATGCACAGGATCCAATTGCTTTTCCCTGGCAATGGACCTGGAAGGATGCCTCCACAAAGGTGCAGAATATGCGGCACCAGTACCTTGGGGTTAAGCAGAAAATCAGAAAAATTGTTAACAGTATTGATTCGGGGAGAGGGAGGAGTATGACTGGGCGGAGGGCTTGACGCACTGGTCTAATTTTTTGAAGTATAAGGACGTGTTTGGTGATGTGGAGCTTGATTTTGGTGACATCGGTGGGCAGGGGAATGGTGGGAGGAATTTGGGGTTTTTAATGGGAGGGGCCGGTCGAGGTTGAGGATTGGTAATCAGGTGGGGCTCATGGAGGATGGATCGTTTATGAGGAATATAGGGCTTGATGGGAGCCAGGTGAGTGGGCTTTTAGGGCTCGGGTTAGGGTTTGAATATGATGGCGAGGAAGGAGATGAACATGGGATGAAGGAGGGAGGCGGTGGGGAGGAGTACGAGTACGAGGAGGCAGAACAGAATGCAGAGTGTAGTAGGAAGAAGAAGAGGTTTGTTAGGGATGGATTTGGTGGCGGAGGAGTGGGAAAGGGCTGTGCTGGTAGCGTGGAGTCGAGGGTTTTGGCTTTTCTCTCTAACCAGTTTACTCAATTGAGAGCGGGAGTTGAGGCGGGAAGAGGTGGAGTTAGAGCGGGAGCGGGAGAGGCAGAAGAGGGAGATTTTGAGAGCAGAGGCGGACGCGGACAGGGAGAGGGAGAGGGAGGAGTGGGAAAAGGAGAGGGAAGAGCAGGAGCAGATGAGGGAGAAGGAGAGGGACACAGAGGTTTCAGATGTGGGAGAGCAGGGTGAAGGAGCGGGAGGCAAGGGAGCAGCAGAGAAGGGAGGAGGAAATGAGAAGGGAGAGTGAGTGGGAAGAGAGGATGGAGCAGCGGAGATTGGAATGGAGGAAGGCGATGGAGACGATGACGAGGGAGCATCAGGCTGCGTTGGTGCAACTTCAGGCGCAGATAATGCAGAGTCAACAGAATGTTATCACACAGCTGCTTGGGACTCTTTTGCAGTTTTCTGGCCAGGCCGGCGACTTGTCTGATCACACTGGGGCAGGTAATCCTTTGTCTCACAGATTCTTCAAAGTTTGCAACACTGTGGTGGGAGTGGGATTGTTCCGAGTGGAAACAGGGTGCAGGAGGAAGCAATGATAATCAATTTATTGTAGACGGATGACCAGTCTGAGTGGTCTCTTAGCACTCAAAATTCGAGACAAGTGATTCAATGTAACTACTATCATTTATTGGAACCATTAAATATTTTATTATTGAAACCATAAAATGTTTCATTGTCACATTGAGCTTGGGCAATATGAGTGCAATCTATCCCTGCATATACATCAGTTTGGCTGACATTAGACACTCTCAAGAATGCAAAGAACAGTTAGTGATAGAGATGTATGTACTTCAGTCAATACTTATTTGGTAATTAGCTATTTGCCTGATGCATATGATATTCATTTGGTTTTTTTTGCATGTTTAACATGCACGGGTGCTACTTGAAATGTAATTGCATACTTCATTAGTGATCTATTTGGAGATAATTTGAAAGCTTCATATTCTGTTGTGCAACTACAGTGACCACCTATACTCACTCAATTTAAGTTGTTTTACTTGAACTACCCAAAATTAGAAACCATGAAAGACTTGTAGTTATCAATGTTTCAGATTAAGATTTGGATCAACGTTGTAGGAAGAGCTTTAATTCTCTAGAGGTTGAGGCTTTTTCATTGTGAAAGATAACAAGTTTTTATAAATACCTTAATTTTTACAACTTCAAAATTTCTCATACTCCCAATTGGTACAGATATCTTAAATATCGATTTAAAAATGCCGATAGATGTTGATCTCAAGGCTTTTATCTTGGATTATGCACATACCGCATTGATTAATACTCTCCGTTACCTTCTCCGAACATTTCTCACTGACTGCTGACAAATGAAATCAATCCAGCTGCACCAATATGTCGGGCTCAAAAAATCTTTCCAAGAAAAAAGGGGCTCCAAACTCCACCGTATGGTCAAGATATTACAATATTTGATTGACTTTCAAAGCAATAAGAAAGACCTTTAGGCCTTAAGTGACAGTCAAATGAACACTAAATTTAAGATTGAAATTACCTCGTGATGGTCAAATGGATGTCAAATTAAATGTTGTAGTTAATTGTTTATGCACAGAAATTACAGCTCCCCATTACCACCCTTGGCTGACATTATGGAATGCCTATCAGTGTAAATAGAGTAACACTGTTTGTATTGGGATACCATCAGCGGAATAGCAAACAATGGAAGATTATCTCTAGCTAGTAAGTCAGTTCTGTTTTGCAAATTACTTTTGATATCATTTAAGATCAGATATTTATTTGAATTTGTAACTTTTATTTGGTTTCCTTCTTATTGGGGCTTCAAGAAGCTGTGGTAAAAGATCTAAAGTAGCTAACTTGAATTCTTGGACTCTTCCAGGTAATGGAATGATAACTGGACAGAGTATCATGCCTGTTTCTTTTATGAGGTTGAATAGAGAGGTATGGGTTTTAAACCATGCAATTTTGTTTCTAATTATTTGCAAATTGTGTTGGTGAACCTGTATCTTGGTGGCTTATATGTTTGAATATGATCATATAAATGTACCATATCTCTTTATTGAATGGGAATTTGTACCAGGAAAGGTCATTTGAAGCAGGAAAATCAAAGTTATGGTGGGCTTGCACATGGAAAGGTTGAACATTGAAGGATGGGCTTTTGATTCCTCTATTTATACTGCTTGGTTTTCTAATCAGGAATAAATTGTTATATGCGGTATAGAGTTTTCTAAGTTCTTTGTGAGACTTCTGTACAGACAGACCCATGGATTGAATTTCAGTTTTGAACTGGCATGTTCAAGAAGTGATTCAGATATGATCATCACTCTGTGCCCTTGTTCCTTGCCTTCCTTTGCAATGATCTTTTCACTGATTACTTCATTTTTATTCTCCGCGATGATTTCATGGTGGGATTAATTAGTACTGAAGTACTCAACCTGTCTTTTAATTTATGTGGAATTGATAAGGGTTCATCTTTAGTTGACTGCATAGTAAGATCAAAGTTATGGTGAAGCTTGACATGGAAAGATTGAACATTGAAGGATGGGTTTCTGATTCCTCTATTTATACTGCTTGATTTCCAATGTTTCAGATCTCTCTACTGAATCCATCTTCGGGAAAGAGAAGATTGAAGCTAACTGTAATTTATGTGGAATTGTTTTCAATTAGAGATATTTCAGAGTTTGAACAAGATTTGATAATTAGTTTTCCTTTCATCTTCTAGCTGGGATTGGCTACAATTCATATATTTCCTTATTCCAGTCTTAATGACAACACAGTTCATATATTGTTAATTGGAGGGCTCAAAGTTTGCAGTAGTGGGAAAAACCAGTCCGATGGGAGAGCACCAAAGGATCATGCAGATTTCTTTTATCATTGTGTAATTCTACGACAAAGGATGATCTAAAATGTGGCTTCATTGAGCTCCAATCATAAACTGAATAAGTAAAAGCTTATGAACAAGAACATTTTCCCAGGCAACTAGGGAGTTTTATCCTGTTTTTACAGGCTTGTCTACGAGAACATAAGAAATTTTACCTTTTTGAACTTGTGGTGAGGGACTTGTTAATGAAATTGCAACTTTCCAACTTATGCTACTCAAATTTATCAGTGATGAATTGAAAGCTTTAAATAGCGTACATCTTGGCAAGCTCTGTAACATGATTTTGTTTGACAACAAATAGAACTCACAAAGTCGCAGTTCCTGAATTCTTATTCAAACAAAAGAATTACATGTTTTGTTGTATATATATTACATTATCTTCCTGTCATTCAGGGAAAATGATCTAATTGAATCAGCAGTTTGTTGAATTTTGAAGAATGAAATTTACAAAGCAGATTGAGCACTTCAAATTTTCAACAGTGATTGTATTGAGGCTTTACCCTAATGTGAAGTGCAGTTGTGTAGTGCATAAGCAAAAATATAGTTTAGCATGTGTCAAAAGTGATTTAAAAATGTATCCTGTAATACCCCAAACATTAGAAATCCCAAAGGATCAATCGAGATTCAGGGAATAGAAGTTTTTCTAAGCGGGAAATTGGGTGATGCAACTGGTCCCAACCCATGAAGGAGAAACTGCCAAAACAAATGAATTCAAAAGTTCAAATTCAGCTTATTGTGAAGTATTGAACTGCACAGAAAGTAGCAGTCCACTATCGAATTATTATGTGGAGAGGCATTCTACAATGGCAGACAAGGTTGTAATGGAGTGCGTTGTTCACTTTTATTCTTGACATTAAATTTGATGTTCATTTGACTGTCATGTGACAATTCATTCATAAATTTGACTTCTATTAGACTATCAAATAATTTTGTTTCTTTTTTTTGGAGAAGTCAATCAAAAAATAGTAATATCTTGGCCATGTAGTAATGTTTGGGTCTTTTTTTCTTGAATAGATATTTTTGAGACCGACACAATCGTGTAGCTAAATTATTCTATTTGCCACAAATCAACGGAAATTGATAGAGAATTTAATGAAGTTGTTGCTCAAGTAGATATTACTTAGTGATTTCATTGTTCTGTAAAGGAAGCACTTCGCTAGGAAGAGCAAATTTAGAAAAGGAAAATTGAGAGAGGAGAGGATCTTGAGGAAAATAGCCTATTCATTTAGTGCCATTCACTCTTTTCCCAATTCATTCCACTTGGCTCTTCATCCAACAAGTTCAATCGGAAGGGTGAAAATAGTCTATTCATTAAGTGCCATCCACCCTTTTTCCCAATTCATCCCACTTGGCTCTTCATCCAACAAGTTCAATACGAAGGGTGAAAATAGCCTATTCATCCAAAGTGCCATCCACCCACTTTTCCCAATTCATTCCACTTAGCTTTTCATCCAACAAGTTAACGAAAATGTGAAAATAGCATATTCATTCATTGCCATCCACCCTCTTTTCCCGATTCATCCCACTCAACTTTTCATCCAACGAGTTCATTCGGAAGGATGACTAGATAAACTATGTAAGACCCCACCTTAAATAGAGTGGTAGGGTGATATTTCTATATATACATTTGGCATCTTCACCTTGAAATTGTCTCTTGATGCTTTATAAATTGCAAAATTCAAGTGTACATCCCACAACTGATTACACTTATTTGTATAGAGATTTATTCCCGCTCTTGTTCCTTTTCTTGTTCCATACCCATTATCGAAGTACAACCACACCAAACAAAAGGTACAAAAAAAACACAACCAGAAACAATTTTGGGGAGAGTCTTATATGCACTTTAGAACAGGGGTTTTACACCCAACCCAAATTTCCTTATAGCCTACAAGTCATAATTCAAAACAACCTAGATTCATATTCCATGCACCCAACTAGTAGTCCATACACCCCACCATGCTCACATCCTCTCCAACAAATTTTAATCAAAAATCAAACAAACAATCACATGACAAATAGGAATAACTTGAGAAACGTTGAAGGCTTGAGCTTTCCCGACAATGATTTTACATTAGAGCTTGACATGCTAGGGTGCCACCTGGTTACTCCACGTTAATGAAAGTTTGCCCGCCTTCACCTCTATCTTTCTCATGTTCGTATCTCGGCCACATTAAATCCAAGAGAGTGAGGAACACGGGAGTCTCAAGAGTTCTTTTACCCGCCACCTCCAATTTTCTTGAAGCTTTGTGGACGTATTTAAGTACACCAAGGTTATGGATTGATTGTTTTTTTGGTGAGTGGTACAAAGCATTTTCATCCCGCTTAAGCATAGAGAAGGTGGTGGCGCTGGACTTAGCAAGGAGGCCACAAGGTCCTTCACATGCCGCATGATGGCTAGATAATTGTTTTCTCTCGTCTTAGGGTTGCCACTTTATCTTCGTAGGCCTTGTCTCTACTTCCTTTGATACCAAAGTGTCTCGCCTTGCGTGACATGGCATTTGTTTCCCAAATTTCTACTCAAAATCCTATAGTAAAGCTTTTTCGTTTTTCAATGTGGAGGCCATTTTTATTTGAAGGCTTGCCGTAGAAGCCCTTGACCTTTTGCATCATTGTTGCCTATCTTGCCCTCCCCTAGTGCGCTTTTCACCATGGCCAACGTTTTTGGTAGTTAGGCCTTCAAGGTCAACTTCAATCTTCTTTCCAAAACAACATCGTTGTAAAGGCATCTTTGAGATTGCCTTCTATCATCTTCTTAAACCTCCGATCATAGCTTCAACCTCTAGATATCTATAGAGAAGTCATGCGACATTAATTCAAAATGCCAATGGAAAAAAATTCACGAGCAAGGTAGAGAGTGCGTAATCTTGAAATTGAGGGGTGTAATAGAAATGTGAGAAGACATCAAAGTTGCCATTAAAGTGCCATGAACATTGGCCCATTACTCCTGCAATATCTCGTATGTGGGGTGAGCCTTCATTGCCACACGTCACATTCCCAAACATAGTTGCTATGATCGTTCCCCATCAAAGATTTTGACATAGATTTAATTCTTACTCCATGGTTAAAAATGATCCTTTGTTGGTCTATTTTATCATTCTTATATTTATTTCCTCGTTTTGTGATCAGAGCCTTAGATGGCAAGGCAATTATGAATTAGGAATGATGGGAGGCCCATTCAATCTTCCGACATCACCCCTATTGAGGCCGTGGACCATGATCGATGCAAAATTAGCCAATATGTTATTTGGATGGTTATGCGCAGAAACCATGGTCGAATGTGATATTATCAAACCGATGGACCATGGTCCTAGCCATGGCTAGGATACCTTCAATCTTCCAACTTACATCTACTTATTTCTTTCCTTGTTTTGTGATTGAGCCATAGATGACGGACAATCATGAATTAGAAGTGATGGGAGGCCTCTTTAATATTTTGGCATTACCTCAACTATGATGCCTTAAATCTTTCAACTTGTGGCTTTTTCTTATTTTGATCGCATTGGTGATGAACATCGAATTTTTACAATTATGTTTTTGACACCCTAACTGCTCGGAGTTTTAAGCCTTCTAATAGTGCAATGGCTTCTACCTCATTGTTGGTTGCTTTAGGGATCACATGCTAGGCCCGCACACTCATTCCAACTCAACGAATCCCAAGTTGCCCCTACCGACACCATCAAAATTCAATTTGAATAACTTGAGGGAGGCAGAGAGACCCACTTCATCTTGCGATCCCGATATGGAAACGTCGTTTCAAAATTTGAGATGCAGATTTATCCTAAAGCTTATTTTGTAATGACATCCTTTCTATTGCCAAAATTTCAAAAAAATGCTTTGGTGGTAAAATTTGGTCTAGTCGTCACCATAACAATGGACACAATCTTCCATCATAACATACGGTTTCATTGCAGACACTATAGTAGTTATCTCTTTATGTTGACATGATACACAAGGGCAAAGGCAAAGTGCATTTTGAATCGGTTATCACTTGGGAACAATTATTTAATCAAGAAAAACCATACGATCCAAGGAGCGGGGACACATGATGAGAGGCTTTGTTGGGTTGATGGCGGGCAAGTCAATGATGTGGACATTGCCAACAACAACATTCTCAGAGAGTGTCTCAACAGGGGGTAAGACAATCTAAAGTTAAAACCATGCATGGTGCCTATCCTCATGCGAAGAACTTTTCTACATATTTATTAACACTAGCCAATGTCGTCATCGCAATCACTTCCACATCCTTCCATCAAGCCATATGTGGTTCTTAACCCCTTATCAAAACAATCGAGAGAGCTAAAATAATTTTTCGTAAAGCAAACAAAATAAATCAAAACATTAAAAATCAAAATAAAAACAATATATAACTCTCTCTTGGGGTATTTCCAATATCTCTATCGGGGCTATGGACGCATGGCTGGCAGTAGAGAAATTTTGTGACTAGAATCAAATATATCTCCATCGGGACTATGGATGTCCTGGCCGACATCGAGTAATGTATGGATCTCCTTCCACCCTCCATTCACAAATCACCTATCAAAATAAATCATTCCTACACATTGGCTAGTTTGTCTTCACTTATTGCCTATCAAATCTTCACTTCAAGAGGTAATTAATTTCCACATGCACACACTGGATCTCTATGAGAAAATAGGATTAGTATGTTACCAAGTGTTGTTTTGGACCTTGTTCAGACTCTTACTTTAGTCATTATTTTATCATACGATTTGTGCCTTTGGCTCATCACCTTTTCATCATGAGTATTCTAGCTACATTTTTCATATCCTTCCATAGCATTCATTGTTCTTTTGCTTTATTCAGAACATCCATGTGTATAAGATTATCTTTTACCATGTTTACGGGAACCTTTGTCCCCTTTTAATAAAACAATCTTCTACTTCTTTTCTATCATATGTTTCTTGGCTAGCTTGCATTGGGGGCATGCTTACTCCTTCTTATCACTTCATTGGTTTGAGTTCATCATCATGTTGAACATATCCATCTTGGCCTTGATCGACATATCTTCTTCTTGTATATGTGTGAAGATTTTCCTTTGTATATTCCCATCTAACACTGGGGCATCTTCACATCTTCACTTTCTTATACATACGCGTGGCATTTTTCCCTTGTACATTGTCACCTCTCGCTAGGGGTATCCACATTTCTTTGTTTTCCTATACATAGCTTCAGAAAACTTTTAGAAAATCACAAAAACATTCAAATATGGTTAGATAATCCCAAAACATTAGAAAACCATCTCGTAGAAAATGTAAAACAATAGAACATTGTTCCTCAAAACTCCAAAACAACGTAAAACGTATCGAAAACTATCCCACAAAAACATAGTAGTGCTTTTCTTACTTATTTGTTTGTGTGTGTTTTGTTTGTTTGTACATTTTGTATAGTGTGTTGCTTAACATACTTCTTAGATTGGTCTATTCTTTTCTTGATTAGATTCATTCTTGCTTGTTTATATTCAGTATGTTTTGCATGCTTGTTTATATATTTGTACATAGTTGTGTTGTCAAATTGTTTAGTGTGTACATTTGGTAGATTTGTTAACTTTTTCTTGTGCTTGTTTGTTACTTGTACATTTTTGTTATCACATCATCATCTATATCATCACATCTAACATCACATACATCATATATATCATCAATAACTGCTAAGCTACATCATCATGAAAATAAACATCCAACATGTATGCTAAGCTACTATCATCCTACCATATCACCAATGGGGCAATAGGGACCGCCTCGTCTCCCCTCACCAATATCAAAAATTAAAAATGTGGACAATCATAAGTATCTCATAAAAAACAATGTGATATCATCTAATGTTATCTCATAAATCAAACACATGTGATATAATCATACATCATAATAAAGTCCATCATCATATACATGTAAATATGTAAAAATGTCAATGTCCATATACAATGTGTCTCAATACATAATCATCAGATACAAAGTATGCCATCATGGGCATCGATAAAAAATGTGCCTTCATATCGAGGCATACATCAAAAAAATACATATACATCATGTCAAAAGTGTGCCTTCATATCGAGGCGTACAACAAAAGATACATCTGTACATATATCATCAAATAAAGAGATTCAAATCGACTCTCCTATGGGCGGATTGCCGTGTCTCCCCGGATGGAGGAATATGTTGTGATGGCCCCACAAAGGCCCCCTCGTGTTGTGCTACACTAAAGGTTTCTGCACCGATCTAACTAATTACGATGGTCTTTGTGACTGGATCGTGGATCCATCACCAAGCCTAGCGATTATCTGGAGCCCTTTGATCCATGGTAACGATCGAATGGTATAACACCCTGTTATATGTTTTCTCCCGATGAGTGAGGCACACTCAAGAACCATCTCTGGGACTCCTATTGCCATCCCCAACCGTCAATAGTATCATGCTCTCGTTTCGACATTTGGCTAACTTAGTTCGCAATCGATCCTCTCCACCTATAGCCGATCTCTCGGTTTTTAATCGATGTACCTACTTCCTCAAGATGGCCAAGTCTTTGGAACTCCTAATGAACTATCTCGGGAGGAGATGGTACTCTACTGAGCCTCTCTCCAACCTCCATCTATGGGGCTCAAGTGGCGGTGACCCCCATCCATCTCCATCTCCATCTCCACCTCCATCTCCACCTCCATCTACACCTCCACCTCCTCCATCCCACCCATCCCTCGAGCGGATGTGTGGTGGACCAACCGCATGTGGAGGCAACAAAGGCACATGTGGTATCTAAATATGTATTTGTGACATCTATGCATGAGGAACAATCCATGTACTAGGCTCTGTGGGCCAAATTTCTGCAATGGTATATGTACTCCAACCTATTACACTAAGATCTACTGTTGAGAAGGTATTTGACCCGTACACCCCGACCCTGCCCTGTCCCTAATCCTGGACACCTGCTACACTAACCACCGAGCTTTAGCTCTACGAGATTTTCCTTGTAATCCCTATGTAGCTACGGAAATACCAACATCTATAAGCACCTCATGGGATAATCAATCTCCCTGGGAGCATTGTGATATACTATTTGTGATAGTCTATTGTCTCCCTTAGATTTGTAATATGCCGTAAACGTACTCCATGGTTGGGGAACCATCTACTCAAGATATCATTGGCTCATTGGGGCCTAATGCAAGGGCCAATGTCAAATGTCTTCCTAGAGCAACAACCATACCACCACTCATCTCCGGGTATACCCCTGCATGTGACCAAACCGCCTCGCCTCGATCCACTCTTTACCACTCCATGATGTAATCTTGGTTGCCAATTAGAAAGTGCTCAACCGATGCGACACTAAGCTCTACAACATCCTCAGGCCACTAATAGGCTCTATAAGGGTGCCATGTAACCATGCGTAGTCAGTAGCTCATCAAAGGCACATCAAGTAGTAATTTATATCTCCAATGTAACCTCGAATGTCACCACCAATCGATGCCCATCCCATCATTGAGGGCTCATCTAGAGCCCAAACTTCAAGGACTCTTAGGGCTTAATTAATGGAAATATGGTCCACGACCATTTATGTAGAAAATTAGTTGGGCCCACGTCTTCTAAGCGCGATAAACAATCATATGAAGATCCCAATATAAATGTGTAAGTAAACAATGTCCACAACAAGTATCTCTCTACGCCGATCTATCCATAGATAACTCCAATCAGGCCCAATGGAAAGGAGGTACCCATCTTGTTAGGTAGTAGAATAATGCTAACAAAATCCATCAAGTATACATCCACACGAGATAGCCAAGATCATCAAAGCACGTGTATAATTAAACCGCCATACCCTTCCGAGGTATGTCGCAGAGGCCAAACATCTTAACAAGACACTTTGTGTAATATGGGCATCATCCCCATCATACTTTATAAGTCATTCCCGGTTCGAACTCTAAGAATCCATCACATTTCCTCCAATGTGACGGTCATCTATCCAATAACGGCGAAAACACTCTCGACTCTCATTGTGCCATCTCTCGCCTAAGGCTATCACAAGGTCGTGATCCAAAGTAATCTATGGCCTATGTGCCACGTACGAAAGTCCAGTCACATCTAGAGTCATCTCCATGTAGATCTCGCTCATGCCGAGTAAAATTCTCCTAAAAAGAACGCAACCTAAAGCATGCTGCTCGCGTGTCTTCAAGATGGGTAGGTCAATCTACAAGATCAAGCAAAACACTTATTAACATCATTCTTCTAACACACGTTATCCAATTTTCTTCTATTCATCCCTACATTCTTCTAAAATTCTCATAATTTATCCCAAGGTTGCTTTCTTACACCAACACTTGCTTTTAAGCACTCGCGTGCCCTAGTGCATGTGCTCCCCTTCTACACCGTGCGTATTTTTAGATATGTGCACCCCCTACTAACACACAACATATGTAGCATACACATGCTCCTTTCGCGCATGTGTACCCACATCACCGCATATGCGCCGCGTATCTACCCATCCTTATCCTAGTGTTTACGTGACCCTTTTCAACGCATACATGCCCCCTCGATGCATGTGTGACCCCTCCACACATGCGTGCCCCCGAAAACACCAAAGTGTGCCCTAAGGGTAGTGCATGTGTTGCTGCGCCACCTAAACTAAACATTAAATGACGATAAATGAGCTCAAATTGATTTTTTTTCTTCACATACCCGGGGTCCATCGCTAGGAGGCCGCAAGTTCTCTCAAAGGAGGTGTGATGTACGATCCTCGAACTTGAGCCATCTCTCCTCGTTAGAGAAAAATCAATAGAAAAACTAACGAGTTTGGTAACAATAATGAGCCACGATGATTTACCCACCATGGCCGATATATATATATGTTGTTTTTACCCCGGTGATTTTCACTCGTGGCGTGATGGTCATGGGAGGTGATGTGGACCGTCGTGATCTTTCTCGCTTTCTTCTACCACTTGCCGCGATGATTATTTTTATAAAATAATCATTTTCACCGCTTTACGCTCTGTTGGGGCATTTTTGCTACCTAGCACCCCTTTCTTCTCCCTGGGGCATATTTCTTGTTTCTAGGCGATATTTTCTAATATAGTTCTTTTAAAAAATCAAAATCCTAAAATTTGCAAAACATCAAAATCTTGAAAAATTTAAAAAGCCCCCAATTTTTTTTTGTTGGTAAAAATATGAAAATCCAAAAACAATTGGTGACTATCTAAAAAATCCAAAAATTGTAAAAATAATTTTTTTCAAAAATGGTAAACGACATGCACGCAGCTAAAATCATGTCAAATGCATTATACTCAAACATCAAAAAAATTGTCCTATAAAACATCTTTCTTTGAATCTCACCTATTCTTATGCATGACTCATGGATCATTTGGATCTACCCTCCATCAACAAAAGTTGGTTTGCTCGCTATCTCTGTCTTCCTTTGCACGAACACGTTGCTTGGGGTAGTTTCCTAGGGCACGATTGCTTTTCCATTGGACTTCTATGTCCTTCGCTTATTCACCTCACATGTATCCTTGCTTGGGGTGCCATTCTTAACCCTTGTCATTAATTCACACTGAGTTAGAATCAAATCTTGATAACAAAAACATTTGTAACTGTCTTGAATGTTGTTTGTTTGAGTATGTGTGTTTGTACTTATTTCCCTGTTAGGTTAGCTTGTTTAATTTCTCGTATTGCATTGCATTTTTGTATGTTGCATTGAGCTAGCATTTTAGCAATGAACAAATGTTCGTATTATAGCTTTTCATGTTATTGTACACTTTTGTTGTATGCGTATATTTTAATAAGGACCGATGATGTAGATCACATGCAATATGATGAAATAAAGTTGTTTTTACATTAGTTGGATGAAATCTATTTCCATCCTCTTCATCTTCATTTTTCTTCCATATCATTCTCTTCTATCAACACTATTCTTCCAACTCACTTGGGGCAATAGGGATCACCTTTTATCACCCCCTTCCCTCCTTATTCTTCTATCCATTTCCTTCATCTTTTCGATTGTCGATCGACCTCTTTCATCACCCCATCGACACTCGAGGGGGCATCCTTCACTCTACTAATTTTTCTTCTATCCCTTCAAAATTCACTTGTTTGTACTTGTCTACTATCTTTGAAGTGGTGTCGCTTACACCACCCCAAAGAGGGGCAAATGTAGACACCTAGAATTTGGTCAAGAAATTTTAATACTTAAATTGCACTAACTATCCTCTTTCCCGTAAATTGATGACACTTCGTCAATAAACCACCATTGTCCCTCTATCATTGTTAATTAATTACATTTCACTAATTAATTAACCCTCCTATCATTTAGGATGTTGATTAACGACCTTTCATTAATTAATGTTTGCTTCTACCTAGGTTAATTAATTACTACTACTAATCTAAATCAATAAATCACCATTTATTGAACCAATTTCCTCTCTTAAACCTCCGAATCGTACTAACTTTCTTCTAATAAACCCTCTTTCAACTCCCACAAAGTGCACATACTTTATTAAACATACATGGCCTTTGTATTTCCTCTTTGGGGTTTATCCCACATTCATCAAATTGCTAGCCTTGCTTGAATTGAAAAGCTATATAAGGAACCCCCTCCTTACCTTTCTTCTTACACCTTATTTTCCTAGAGTAAACTATAGGCATTTTGATCTTGAGCCATTCTCCATTGAAGGAAATAGCTTCTCCATCTTGCATCCATTCTCTCAAATTGAAGAGCATGGGAAGATCCAAAAATGGCCTTGTAGCCATTTCTTGGTGAGATATCATCTTCAAATCTGAGGAAACCACTCCATTTTTATTGCTAAAGTGATCTAAATAGGTTCATTTGTTAGCTAGCAATCTAGAGAGTAAGAAATAACTTAGCATTTAGTTTGAGATTGTTCATGCATTGAAGAAGTTGTTTCTCATAAGCTCTTATCTTGATGGTTCTATAGTAGGTTTGATTGTTGTTTTGAAGCTACTAGGTGTTAGCTTCTTTATATTAAGCATGAAAAATTTACATATGAGCACATTTGACACACTTGGTGGGACGGATCCTTAGTCCCTTACATTTGGTTTTAATATTTTTGTTCTTTATCTCATTTTAACTAACCCTTATTATGCACATGTGAAATATTTTGAATTCCTTAGGGTATTTTGCTAACTTTACATGTGTTGAGTTGCTCTTATAGGTTTAATTATGATGGGTTGTTAATTTTGGGCTAAGAGATCAAATTTTTAACCTTTTTGAAGTTGTTTGCACCGGCTTGTGTTATTTTTGACGTCATTCCTAAGTACACACACACATGTGTGAGGGTGCCAGCGTATGCATCTTAAGGGCTGCATATCTATTAAGTATGGCGTGCCATCTGTCATCGGTTCCACGTATGTGTCTTCTATGTGACACAAGTGTCTCTCTGTCCGCGCATCACGTGACATTCTTGCTAAACCCTCTGTATTGCTTTGTTAGACCCATGTATCCACTTCTAGGTCTACGCAGTGCCTCTTCAAGCGCCGCATGTGTCATTCCGTGTCCATGCAGGTATATTCTCGATGAGACCGTGCATATGCTTCTAAGTCGCGTGCTTGTCTCTCTAGTCGTGTATATGTGTTGTGCTATGTATTTTTTTTATCAAAGTTGCATTCATGTTGTCGTGTCCGTGCAAATGTTGTTAGGGGGCATGCAGTGTTCTAAGGTCTGTGTAGGCATTTCAAAGTCCAGGTGCAGGTGTTTTTTATCAAAGTTTGGGCACTATTTTACAAGTTTGTAAAATTTTGATCTCTGTTATTGCTAACATCTTGTAGGTTTTGGAAGCTAACTATTGTTTGTAGGATATATTGAATCATGTTTTTGCTAACTTGTTTGAATGAGTTTAATGAATGTCTTGTTTTCATTTGCTAGGATAGAGTTATGTATGCTCTTCCCTCACACCTTTTAGGTGATCTTGGGAATTAGAAACAACTCTAGGCATTTTCACGCTTTCAAACACTTCATTAAAATTTTTGGTTAAGGGAATACATAACAATTTGGTTAAAATGAGTTGCTTATGCATTTGAGTTACAAGTTTTTCCATTGGCAATATAGTAGGGTTAATCGTTGCGTATGCTCTTCTCTTGTGTCTTAGGACAATCTTGAGAATCGAAACAATGTTTTATCCTCTTTCATGATGTTTTGATCATTTGGAAAACTATTAACCTTTGCGTATTTGTGACCAAAAATTCACTTGTCAAAGAATTAGGATCTAAACCAATACTAATACAATTTGTTGCAGGTTGCCAATGGTGTACAAAACCACACTAAGCTAAAAGATAAAAACACCACATTTAAAACACTGTACTTGTAGGTTTTGGTTAAGAGTTATGGCTCACTTGCTTAAAAGCGGGGAAGTGCCTTGGCATAAGCCATTATAACCCATGAGGATGCCCCCAAGGAACCCCAAAGTAGTCCACGCCAAGAGGGAACCTTGTGGATGAAACGAGAAGTGCTCTACTTACCTACTTGACTAGTACGCCTTGGAAATATTAGCGTCAAAATTATCTTCACGCGACCCCAATGAAAATATAACTAAACACATTTATTGCTCATTGTATCGAAGGAATAAAGTAATACTTGGGATACTCCTTGGTTTAGTCAATGCGACTTCCTTGGAAAACCGCACTCGCAAAGATAATTTGTGACACCTAGAGAGTGAACCAATAGGAAGCCATTTTGCATAGGAGCCAAATTTACCAAAACCAATCGTGTTTCAAAGAGCTCTCATGAAGCAATAAATTTTTAGAGTCAAAACCTTGTTAGTTGAACAAGGGGAGAGTCCATTAAAGTTTGAGCCAAGCGTCATTCATCACGAAATTTACAAAGCATTACTTTGTCTTAGTTTTTCACTCACCATAAGACGAGGCAAAACTTTTCCGAAGTGAAGCCAAGTATTTTTCAACCCCACTTGATCTAATCCTTTTCTTTCTTATTGATATTTTGGATCAAAATAAGAGCAACATACGTGTGCTATTGATTGATTGTGTCCACCACTTTTACACCCATTTACATTCATCCTTGCTTGAGACTGGATGGTAAATATTGAAAGTGTGTTGGTACGTCTTCTCATCTTGATACCCATGTCAATATCTTCATCGTAGCTAGGCTTGATTCATCATTGACCTTCCTTTGAAGTGTTATGTTGCTCACATCGCCTTGATACAATTTCAATACTTACGTCTTGTTTCTCGTAAACTTGATCTAAGTGTCTAGATTATACCATTACGCTGCTCACATCTTAACAATTCCTTGGTATAATTTGGCCTTGTTTCTTTTCAAAAATTACCTCAAACCTTGAAAGGTGTTGTTACTTTTTAGCATTTGTATGATCTTATTTCGATAACCATTGTTGTTTATAGTCCCGTTTAAGAAAATGCTACACATGAAGCAACTATTAGCATGTTAGAAAGATAAATAGTATGTCAAAGCATGTATAAATCAACGAAAAGTAGTGAAAAGCATGTAACAACAAAACCACGAAGTCTGTAGAATTTTGAAGTGGTGAAAGTAGATGCCCGAAGAGGCTCAATGGGAATGGTAAAAGGTACAATGCCAAACATCATTGTAGTGTGTAAAAGCACCTGTAGGAGTTTTGCATTCACCGTAAAAGACCAAGTGAACGTGCATGTGTGTGTGTGTATAAAGATGATGGCATACTAAGAGAAATCAGTGTGGAAAACAAAGTGTAACATGTAAATAGAACAAGCTAACAAGAGTAAATACCACCAAGATATGTAATTGTTGTATGAGTGAGATGGTATGATATACAAAGTGTGAAAATGATAGAGCGAGTGTGCCCCCTAGCGAGATGTGGATGAGATGAGGTATCTTTATAAATGCTCCTCAACAACAAAGAATAAATCATAGAACTAGAGTGCGTCATCGGGAAATGGGTTTGTCTCATGCGAGTAGATGCTAGAAAGATATGTCATGAGGCACAAAGCGCGAAGTGTAGTGGATGTGGGGTTCATTTCAAAATTAGTCCCTCGTAGTTGAGTATGAACTATGGAACTAGAGTGTGGAATAGGATAATGATGATACTAGGTGTGTATCAAAGGTGTGAAAGTGTGTAGGAAGATTAGTTATGATGCACGGAGCGCAAAGTGTAGTAATAGACACTAGAGAGAAGTGATAACGATTGGAAGGGGTGAAGAAAGCGTTCGGCCCTAAGTGTGTAAGGGATAGAAGACTATCCAATGAGGGTGAAGAGGCAAGGGTCCTCTACTTGATACCGAGGAGACAATTGCATATGATGATGCCCTAAGATCGGTGATGTAAGAGAGTAATTATGTGTATGTGAAGGAGACCTATGTGGTGCATGTGGTGGTGATTACCTATATAAAAGGGATTCTTGAGTAGGGGACTTAGGCCGATGATGTGGACTAAGAGACTGATGAGGAAAAAAGTCATGGTGTAGGTCATGTGCGAATAGAGAGTTAGGTGAAAAGGGTGATTTAGATTGAGAGGCATAAGAATCACGGAGGTCATGATTGGTGTATTAGAAAATGGAGGTGAGGTTTTGGTGTGCATGGTGGAATTCCTTTGATAGTAACAAGTTGTTTATTGTGGATGAACTTGAGACACAAATGGTTCATGGAAGGGATGGCTTGGGTAACGTGGAGCTAAGAGAGACCTAAGAGCATGTCACGGTCTTTGATTAAAGATGCAAGAAATAATGATACATGCATGGTAAGGGTGCAACTCGTAATGGGAAGTCGACATAGCCAAAAGAATGAGGTACTAGAAATGTGACATTTGATAGCTAGGAGGAGTGCAATGGAGCATACATTTGTAGGAGTTCTTTAGATAGATCATAATATTATTGATGATATAGGAACCAAGATAAGAATTGATATGTCAGGAATCGGGAGAAGTAAATGTAGCGTGATAATCATGATCCGAGAATGTAATGACTGGCGGTGATGCATCAAAAAAGCAATAAGGAAATCAAGAGGCCTGATGAAGGAGGAGGCACAACTCGATATGTATGATTAGTAGAAGAATCAAGAGCTTTCTTGTCATGCTTGGGAAAAGGGTCATTAAATATTTTTAGCTTTTATTATCATGATGGCTTAGAAGTAGATGGCTCATGGAGCTCGAGTGCATTGTTGTCAATGAGATCTTAAATAATATGCTTGAGTTTAAAGCAATGATTAATAGAGTGCCCAACACATTGGTGATAATCACATCATGCATTTTCATCATAGTTTGCCACAAGGGCGAGAGGGATCAAGATCGGCGCAGGTGGAAGAATAATAAGATTGTTTTCAATAAGTTGGGGCAATAGAAATCGAGGTGCGTAGGGTAATTTGGTAAAATTATGCTTTGGAGGTTGTAATTGAAGCTTTTCAGGTGTAGAAACAACATTAACAATGGATTTTGCTTTAGTGGGCTTAGGAGATGGTTTGAAAGTAGATTTGGCTTGAAACCATTAGAGGATGAGGATGAAGCATTGTCATAATATTTCAATTTTCCCATAGATAAGAGTTTTCCTTCATGCATTTTGAGTGTATGGCATAATTGATCAAAGGATGGAGAGGTCTCAAAGATAACACTCTCTTGTAGTGGAGGTAAGAGACTTTGAATAAAAGATCTGCAATTGAGTAATCAGCTAGACATTCTTCATTTTAGCAGGTTGTTTCTTGTAATGCTGAACACATAGTTGACTAAACGCTCATTAGATCCTTGTTTGATTTGAGAAAGTTGTGCATAAGAGATCTTGGTGCTGATATTGATAGAAAAGTGAGCAAGGAAAACATCGGCTAGGTGTGTAAAAGAAGTTACCAAATGAACAAGTAGATCATAGAACCAACACATGACATAATCTTGCAAAATTCTAGGAAATAGCTTAGCTAGTATTGTATGGTCATCCGCATAGTCAAGACATGCCACATGGAAAGATCGAAGATGCTCTGAGGGTCACCATGGCCATTGAAGGTGGGCAACTTAGGTGTAATGAAGTTGGGAGGAAGGGGATAAACAAATATGGTGGGTGTAAAAGGGGTGTGAAGGAGTAATGAGGAATCAAGAGATGGAGAGGAACGCAAAGTAGCTTGCTGTAATTGATGGATTTGGATTTGCAGATCTTGGTATAGAGAAGCTAGGTCATGAGTTCTGAAAGAGGAACCAAGTTGTGTGTTGGAAGTATTGGGAGTAATGAGGGGAGGGGTAGTGGTAGGAATGGAAGTAGGAATGTTAAAGGGTTGTGTTATGCTGGCCATGACAACCGAGGAAGAACCCACAAGATTTTGAGAAGCAACATCTCGAGCATGTTTAACAACAAGTAAATCATTTAGGACATGTGGGATGTGTGTAGGGTGATCATGTAAGGCAAAGTGAATATTAGTAAGCTTATATAGTTGCTCTAATCAACATTAGTGTCCTCATCATATGATTATTCACTATCAGAAGTTTCAATGTTTTCAAGAGGAACATTATTGGAATTAAGAAAAGGGTTAAAATATTTAGGCATTTATTTAGAGAACTTACGGACAAAGGTAAGAAGCTCAAATGTAATCAAAGGAACCAAAACGAACACTACGGGTGACGGGTATAAAAGGAAAATCCTAGAGGGAAGGTTGGATTCAAGCGATGGGTTCACCAAATGATTTAATTTAATTTGAATTAAATCTAATTTTGAGTAATCACTATAGTGAATGATGTACAAGTGATAAAATACAATAAAAATTCAAGTAAACAAGCATGTACAAATGTGAAACCCTATCAAGAGAGGAGATAGAGAGACTTAGCTAATTCTCGAGCAACTGAGAGTGACTTGAGTAGGTGAATAGCTGAAAATAAGCTGAGAAGAGTATCATCAATGCTCATTAGAGGTTTAGATAATTAGGAATGTGTCATACAGAGCACCAATGGGAGGACAAGAGCGCCAGGCTCAAGTGTGCATTCTAGAAGTGCTAGTGTTTGTGGCAGAATGATTGATTGGCCTCTTACGTATAGGAGGAGATTTGTGGTTAGTCGTTTGTCACTCTAGTTTCACTCCTTGATCACCAAATGTACTGTAACCTATAAAACAAGTTGTCTACCTGCACATGTCCACAAACCACATCAAATATAATAAAAAAGATGTAGAATGTGGAGTCAGAATGACCTTCTAAACTGATAGTCACCCAAAGAGTGAAATTAATACTCGAGAATCGCACTTTTACATCTAAGACCCCATGTAGTTCTTGTGTTTGTGTGTAGAAATGATTCCCTAGGATGCCCTTATATAAGTTGCACAAATGATAGCGAGCTAGATCTAGAATGTAGCAATGTATAATATTTGTGGATGGAATAGAATAGAATTCCCCTCATATGTAGTGCATGTAAAAGTGATGCAACCCTTGTCCCTTGTATGGATATTATATGGATGCCTTTAAAGTGCTTTGGTTCTTTTGGAATGCAAGCTTAGGTGATGATAGTAATGCTTAGTGACCGGTCATTATTTTGAGAAGTAACTAAGTATATATATATATGATTCTCTTGTTTGAATTTCATAATTGATAATTGAAAACCAACACATAAGTGTTAAAGATTCCCAAAATATAAAAGAGACCCAAAAAGAGTGAGTAAAGTTAAGAAAGGGTTAGGAGAACCCAAAGTATGGAAAAGAGCGCTTAGGTGGTTATGTCCTAATTGGGTGCCAGTGTCCGTAGCCAAAAAGATAAATCAGTTAGGTTACATTGTGGCTATAGGGTGAGTAAGACCAAATAGAAAACAAGAGACAAATAAAAGATGCCAACTATAGTTTCAACCACTACTTTTTTGCTTAGGGATCATGTATACACATTAGTATGCTTTTGGACTTAGAAATGTACCCAAGTGTATGATTTTATGTCTATAATATGGAGGAATATGTTTTGAACAATATCTATAAGGTAATTAAAGTAAGATAAGAAATACCTTGACTATAGAGGAAGATGATAGCATAAGTTGGATTTGGTAAGTGGGAAATGAATATCGAAATACCACCAGCCTTGCCTAAGAAATATGGTTATGGAAGATTTGTGTACTGAGAGTCATTGTCTGAAAATGCACTAGAGTTATAAAATGGCAGAAAGAAGATAGAGATAAATTTTAAAAAGGTTACTTCATAATTTGTGAGTAGTTGGGAAGTTACTTATGAGATGGGTTCTAAAGGAAACACCATAGATGGAATGGGTGATGCACATGATTAATAGATGCCAGTTTTGAGAAGTTACCAAGTATGATGGATCTTCTTGCATAAAGGCTTATGTGGCAGATTCAAAGGCATGTTTCACCCAATGAAGAAGATAAGGTTGTTGTGTTAACCCACACCAAAAAGGGAAATGATGCATGTTGGTGGATATGGAGTTGGGCAGAGTGTGAAGGGGAGAGAGGACTAGTTTTAACTCCTTCCATCCTCTTAACAAATTTTTAAGCACTCTGCATATGGGACATAACATCTATTAATATATTTAATTTCCCTCGAGATTATGAATATTGACCGAGAATATATTTTCTTATCAATACGCTTAGGATTTCTTGTAAAGAATGTCATGATAGTACATAATTGTTGACAAATTTTTACCATCTTCACATGTTAATGGGATTGTGGATGTTTTTAAAAGATCTTATGGATTACTTTGACTAAGATTTGTGATGTGGTCCGTGATTAGTGGGATGAACGATTTTATTTGGTGTTATAGGCCTACCAAACTATATATAAAAGGTTGAACAAGTATGCCCTTTTTAGTTAGTATATGAGAAGGAGACCATCTTATTGGTTGAGTTTTTAGTACCTCAACTTTGTGGGTTTATCGTCCAAGTAATATAGGGGTAAACATTTTGTTAATGAGTGGTTCAGTATGATCTTTATGGTTGGATGAGAATATATTTTTGGTTTGATGGAGTTAAGAATTGAGAAGGGACAATATAAAACTTGGAATGATAAGCATATTAAGACCAAGATTAGAGAGGAAGATAAAGTCGTGGTGTTTGATTCTAGTACAAAAAAACCCAAGAAAGTTACACATACATTATATGGGACCCTTTATCATCTATCGCATTTTGAATATTGGTGCATTTAAGCTTATGGAAATTTGATGGATATATTATTCTTGGGAATTTCAATGGGTGTAGGTTTAATCCTACCATGATTAGCTTTGTAAAAACCTAGAAACCAATACAACTTAAGAACCAATAAATGTTTTTTCGTTTATAATGTGATGATTAAAATAAGTGAGATAATACTCCAAGTTTATATACTATCTTAGTACAAAAAGAACTTAATCTTTGTTATTTCACAATAAACTAACATTAGGAAGATTTTATTTTACACACATGGTTTAGTTTCTATTTATGTAATGTAAAGGATAAAGTGATACGTTGAGAATTTGATTATGAAAGACTCAACATTTTGTAAATGAAGAGGTTTGTGAAGTTCAAAATTTTATGGATTTACTAGAAGATTCATCAATTATGGGAAGAATAAATTTATTAAAGTTGTATAAATGGAAGTGATGATGAGGCAAATTAACATGTTGACAACATAAAAAGTGCAAGTGGCTCTTTAAAATAGATTTCTTAGTATGGTGTTAGTGTAACTTATTGTAGGTGATATAATGAATCATTCATGTTTATTTATTCAATAAGTGAGATCCGAAGAAATTCGATTGCATTTGTGAGAACATATATGTCTCAGTATATGGACTAATGATTTGATAAGGTTTTAATGGCATATGTGGACTTTTGCGTTACTTCACTTTCCATTTTTAAAGAGTCTGACCTTGACCATGGATGAACGGACCGGGAGGCGATGTCATTTTTGGTCATGATGAGGTACTTGGAATAGTGTTATGAAAAGCTTGCATGTATCAAAAACAAAAGTTGATGTTGTAACTTTGTATGCCAATCGAGATTTATTATACCATAGATTTTTTAACCATGATTAAATAGAGGTATATGATGATGAGGATTTGGATTTTTAAAATTGGTTACGTACATAGGATGGGAAATTTTGGGTTTCGATTAAAAATGAATGGTTCAACATACTCGATTGAATTAAAATTAGGTATCAAGTTGATAATTGAAATATTCTTATCGAGGATGTGGAGGAGTTTGTTTCATAGAAATTTGGGTCTATTTGGAGAAAGTTGCCAAAAACAACCCATTATGGGAAAACCAATATGAATCAATTTTTGAAGGGTAAGGATTTAAGTGCACAATTCAACTTATGGATTGGATCATAGAAATATAACACAATGTTCTATAAGGAAATGTATGATTCAAAATTGGAAGAACTATTGGATGGATCCAAGACCTTTGGAAAACTTGAGGAGTAGAAGAGAGAAGATAGCACATAAATAGGAACCTATAGTAGAGGCATTGAGGAGCACTAATAGTAGGAGGACACATGTTTTGGCAAAGGTGGTATTTATTTTTGAAATAGAAATCTGATTGGTTCTTTGGAAAACTTTGAAAGAGCAATGGGAAGCTCAGAGGAGTTGGTAGGGGAACAATTGCTATGCCCTTAACCTATTGCTTGTATTAGGATATGAGTAGCCGACTTGTGGCTTACCATATCATTTTATTATATCATTTATACTTTCTCATGCTTAATAGGTGGCTCAGGATGATGGCCATAGCAGATATGAATAGTATATATAGGGATTATAGGTAGTATTTCATTATCATTTGAGCATTTGAGTCTTATTATATGGTTTGGAGGTTGCCCCTCAAGTGGCGAAGCTATTCTAATTGCATATTGAGATCATTATTCTAAAATATTGTGTTATTTGGTGTTCTATTGTTTCTCTTAATCTAAATTATACAAGTAATTTCATTACAAGTGGTATCAGAGCTGCGATCTAGGCCAAAATTAGGGCAAAAACCCTAATTTTTGTTTCCACCATATATTGTGAACCAGAGTGAATTGGTGGGAGATATTTTTACCAGAGTTGAAAAGAATTTCAAGTAAGGTTCCCTGAAAATTTCAGACTTTTTAAATTTATTTTAAAAATTTATTACAAATTTAGGGTTTTTCATAAAATCGCTCCCTAGGGTGCAAATTGTGGAAAATTTTCAAGTTCTTTACATTTTCGGAAATATCTCAAAAAAATAGTATTAGTATCTTCTCTGTGTTTTTTTCCTGTTCGGCCAAATTGTATCGAAACCCTAAACCCTAAGGTTTGACATCATGGTGGGGCCTTCCACAAGAGCAAAAAGAATCCGGTTACTCCAGGTAAAACCCCAGATAAAGATGGGGTAGTGATTGAAGAGATGGAGTCAGAAGGGGTAAATATGATTCCTCAATCACTAGGGTTTACCTTAGTTGATCATAAGGTGAGCCAACTTGAGTATGAGTTGCAAAATGTACAATCTAAGATGGCCTCTAAAGGAGACATAGACCAAATCAATCATCGGTTGGATGATATCATGCAACATGTAAAGGGTAAACAATATGGCCCAAATCGGCCCATATCAACCAAGGAGGATCTTCATTCAAAATCATGGACAAAATAACCATGTTGGATCACTTTTCCAGCCTAATCAGAATCCAACTTATTCGTAACCACATAACATGATGCCGAAAGTGGATATGCGCAAATTTGATGGTAAGGATCCCTGAATTGGATAAATCAAATGGAGAACTTCTTTGAGTTACATCAAACACCATCAGGACAAAAGGTGACATTGGCATCCTTGTATCTTGAACCTAACCAATTCATTCGTATCGATGGTTATGTGTCAGAGGCGTAAGAATGGTCTCTCAAAGGTGTCACTGGACAATTTTTACCGAGGAGTGCAATTGCACTATAGTTCCAGTGTTTCAGAGAACTACTTTAGTCAATTAGCAAAGTTATGGACAAACAGATCAATCAAAGATTATGTGCATCAATTCCAAAACCTATCCTTAAGGGTGGAGAATATTCCATAAGAGAATCTGAATGACCTATTTTCTTGGGGGTCTTAAGGACCACATCGAGCATGAGGTACGTATGTTTAATCCACTCAAGCTTTCTGATTCTATTATCATGGCACGTCATGTAGAGGAAAAATTTCTTTGTAGTAGGAGGCCACCTTTCATTAACACCAGAGACCGTAGTATCTCTTCCCCTTCATTTGCTAGGCCAATTAGACTGACTCCTCAACAAATGGAAGAAAAGAGAGCAAAAGGATTATGTTTTAACTGTGATAGCAAATATGGACCACTGACATAAATGTGTTGAGAAGAAGTTGTTCTATATTGATGGAGGTAATGAGGATGATGAGGAAGCTGAAATTATAGGAGAGGTTGAGGAACCAATAGAAGATGAAGTAGAGGATCACCAACCTACAATTTATGCCATGCATTATCAGGTATTAGTACTCCTCAAACACTCAAGGTTATTGGCTATCTCAAAAAATAGAAGGTGACGGTGTTGATTGACTTGGGAGTACTCATAACTTCATAAATAGTAAGTTAGCTGCCCGCCTCAATTGTTTTATTTACCCAGCTCCATAAATGCAAGTTATGATTGTGGATGGTGGGATAGTCAAGTGCACAGGAAAGTGCCATAGTATCAAGATTTCCATGGGAGACTACATGTTAGACTCACCTATGTTTTCTATTTCTATGGGAGGGGCAGATATTGTTTTGGGTGTCCAATGGCTCACAACCTTAGGTACTATAGAGATGAATTTCCAAGAATTGTTCATGCGATTTCATTCAGATGGAAGGACAATACAATTGAATGGGATGGTAGCTAAGTCTCCACAGATTATTAGCTCTCATCAGATGTAGAAGGTTCTCAGAAAAGGAGTAGATGGATTTATAGCAAAGTTATTTTCCATAGAAGTACAAAATACAGAGTCTTCAATGCCACCCGATCTTCAGAAGATTGTTGATGCTCACTCATCTATTTTTGATGCAATTCCAAAGGGACTACCACCAGTTAGGGATCATGATCATGTCATTCAATTGATTCCAGGGAGCCAAACACCTAACATCAGACCATACAGATACCCATATTCCTAAAAGTGAGATCGAGAAAATGGTTCAGGAAATGTTGAAGGCATGTATCATCAGGCATAGCCAGAGTGCATATTCTTCACCAGTGGTCATGGTACGTAAGAAGGATGAAACATGGAGGATGTGTCTAGATTACCGAGAACTCAACAAGTACACCATCAAAGATAAGTTTCCTATTCCAGTAATTGATGATTTACTTGATGAATTGCATGGTGTTGTTTATTTCACAAAATTAGATCTTCGTTCGGGGTACCATCAAATTAGAATAAAAGAGGAAGATGTTCATAAAATGGCTTTCAGGACTCATGAGGGCCATTATGAGTTTTTGGTAATGCCTTTTGGTCTTACAAATGTGCCCTCAACCTTTCAAAGCTTGATGAACACTATTTTTAGGCCATTTTAAAGGAAATTTGTATTAGTTTTCTTTGATGACATATTGATTTACAGTAAGACATGGGAAGAACACTTACAACATGTAAATAAAGTGTTGGAAGTTTTGGAGAAACATACTCTCTATGCAAAGCCATCCAAATGTTCTTTTGGTGTACAAGAGGTAGAGTACTTGGGTCACATTGTATCCCATGAAGGCGTCAAAGTTGATCCTCAGAAGATCAAAGCTATGGTGGAATGGCCAAGGCCCAAAAATCTCAAAAATCTTTGTGGGTTCCTAGGACTAACAGGGTACTACAGAAGATTTGTGGGGATATGGTAGAATAGCAACCCCACTCACTGCATTGCTAAAGAAGGATGCCTTCCATTGGACAAACGTAGCCACTAAATCCTTTGAGTAGTTGAAGGAAGCCATGTGCAAACACCCGTTTTGGCTACTCCCAACTTCTCAAAAACCTTCATTGTTGAATGTGATGCTTCAGGATCAGGATTGGGAGTAGTTCTAATGTAGGAAGGAAGACCAATTACATTTGAGAGTCACCAATTCAAAGGAAAAGATCTGCTCAAACCTATCTATGAGAAAGAAATGATGGCTATTCTTCATGTGGTCAAGCAATGGAGGCCCTATCTCATGGGTAGACACTTCAAGGTAAAAACTTGATCATGATAGTCTCAAATACTTTTTGGAGCAAAGGTTATCATCTGAGGAACAACAAAAGTGGGTAAAAAAAATGTTGGGTTATGATTTTGAAATCATATACAAAAAGGGTAAAGAAAATGTAGTAGCTGATGCATTGTCAGAAGGGATACATCCGCAGATGCCTTACTATGTGGAATGTCCATGTTGATGGCCGATTGGGTGGATGAAGCAAGATTGGAATGGAATCAAGACAAGGATACACAATCTCTAATACAAAATATCAAGCAAGGATCTATGACATCTAAAAAATTTGAGTGGAAAGGTAATGCCCTATGGTACAAGGACATAGGTTATACTTGAGTAAAGATTCTGAGTTGAAGCATAAGATTCTTGCAGAGCTACATGCCTCACCTGTTGGAGGACACTCTAGGTTTTTGAAGACATATCATAGAATAAAAAGAGAATTATTTTGGGAAGGACTCAAGGGGGATGTACAAAATTTTGTATCAGAGTGTTTAGTGTGCCAACAGAACAAAGGGGAAACAATTAAGACACCAGGTCTATTGCAACCCTTACCAATTCCTAGCCAGAGATGGGAGGAGGTCTCCATGGATTTCATCACCGGATTGCCTTGTTTAGAGGGTAAGAATGTTATTTTCATGATTGTGGATAGGCTCACAAAATATGCCCATTTTTGTGCCCTATCACATCCATTTGCAACGCAAGATACAGTCGCAGCCTATTTTTTAGAGACATTCAAAGGCTACATGGAACCCCAAAGATAATTGTAAGTGATCGTGATCCTATTTTCACAAGTAATTTTTGGATAGAATTATTTTCATGTTTGGGTACTCAGCTAGCTCACAATTCATCTTATCATCCTCAAACTAATGGGCAAACGAAAGTGGTCAACAAATGCTTAGAGGGGTATCTACGTTGTTTTGTATCAGATAAGTAGGAAAGGTGGATTAAATGGCTACCACTGGCAGAATGGTGGTATAACACATCTTTTCATACCTCTTCTCAAATGACCCCATTTTTAGCATTATATGGTTACCATCCACCTTCTATCACTTCCTCCTCGAGGGTACAAACTAAGGTCAGAGATGTTGAGGAACACATTTAACATCAACAACAGGTTTTGGCTAGTTTGAAGGAGAATTTAGCATTAGCACAAAACAGATGAAACAACAAGCAGATCAACACCGTAGTGAAAGACATTTTGAAATTGGTGACTAGGTTTTTGTATGTCTCCATCCTTACAAACAGATGTCCCTAAAGCAATAGAAAAAGGAAAACAAACTTGCTCCTAAATATTATGGCCCTTATCAGTTCTACAGAAAATTGGCAAGTGTTGTTTATAAACTAGAGTTACCTCCATCTTCACACATACACCCAATATTCCATGTTTCATGCTTGAAGAAGGTTATTGGAAAGAAATTTGAAGCCCAGATAGAGTTACCAGAACTTGATGAGGAAGGAAGAATCATTTTGGAGCCAGAGAATATTTTGCAAACACGTACTAAGAGGTTGAGAACCAAGAGACATTAAGGAATATCTGATCAAGTGGAAGAATCTGAGCATAGAAGACACAACCTAGGAGGATGAAGGTTTTTTGCAGCAACATCCAGATTATTCAATGTTGAGGACAACGTTGGTTTGAAGGGGAAGGGCATGTTACGCCCTTAACCTATTGCTTGTATTAGGATATGAGTAGCCGACTTGTGGCTTACCATATCATTTTATTATATCATTTATACTTTCTCATGCTTAATAGGTCGGCTTGGTGATGGCCATAGCATATGAATAGTATATATAGGGGATTATAGGTAGTATTTCATTATCATTTGAGCATTTGAGTCTTATTATATGGTTTGGAGGTTGCCCCCTCGAAGTGGCAAAGCTATTCTAATTGCATATTGAGATCATTATTATGAAATATTATGTTATTTGGTGTTCTATTGTTTCTCATAATCTGAATTATACAAGTAATTTCATTACAATATTTCTAGGTCTAGGCCCTATGGTATTACACTATGATTATTGTTTGTTAGTATCACTTCTTACACATTAGATTTTATCATCTTCTTTGATACATCATAGTTTCTTACAAATTGTTTGTTATACTTAATGATTATTTAAATCGTAAAGTTTACACACTTAGCTTTATATCACTATATGTTTGTTTTTCACACATAAGATAGTCTACTAACACCGGTCAAGTTTGTCACATCTTGCCAATCATGTCTCTTTATGATGGGCTTGTTATGTCATATGCATCATTTTGTGTCTTAGATCACTATGGATTTATTAGGCATTGAGTTGAGTGTTGTGATTATGTTACTCATCATATCATTGCTATGTTATCTTGCCTAACATTGTTAGAACACTCTCAAAGATGTTTAATTTTTTGATTATAGAAAGACAATTATGCTTACAATTATTTTATCTTATGAATGCTACAAAATAAATGTTCTTACAAATGCTTCTATCTTACGAATCTTACACATTATGGAGGATGATTTGGGAATTTATTCTTTATCTTATGAATGCTACAAAATACGTCTACTTACAAATGTTTTTATCGTATGAATTTATACACATTGTACCATGTTATTTAATACACTATATATGGTATATATCATCATGATGTTGCTTAACCAATTTTACATGACTTTACACTTTCTCTTTTGAGTTAAGTGTTTTGTCAGAACATCCTTCATCTCAAAAGGGGGGTATATTATGGGGTTTTTGAACACGTTACGCATATTATATATAGTGCTTTAGATGACACTGCATGATGATATGCACACATTTATTACTTTGTGTTATATTATGAAATGTACATGGCTTTACTTAGTAAACTTAATTGCTAGAGATGGATTCATTTAATATGCATAATCTTTAGAGATGAATTCACATAGTAGGCATAATAGCTAAAGTTGGCTTCACTTTTAGGCCCAATTGCTAGAGATGGTTTCATATGCTCAAATGTTATAGTTCTATTACATTTTAACATTTTTGCATCCCTTACATAAGACATTGGGGGCATATAGGTTCACATGTTTAATGATTTTTACTTTCTGTTTATGTTATTTATTAATTTTGTATAAACATCTCGATTGAATTGGGACACATGTATATCCTAAACTCGAACCTATGACATTTGGCAATTATCTCATCCTATTTATCATTATGAACTCAAATGACTATTTGCTACATGCATCTTGCTTCAATATAACACTCCTTGACCTCTAGGTCACACTTGTTACTTATCATTTACCAATCAAAAACCCAATTTTGAATATTGAACACATCTTCATTTGACCACCTTTTCCAACCCTTAATTCAATTTACACCTTTGTGACAAAGTCATCCTCCACTATCTTATCAACCAATTTTTCAAGTCCCATTATAAGTTAGCCCAATCAACTTAGTGTTAATTGAGTGAGAAAACCTTTCACACTAGTCACTTATAAACACACATTACCCTACCCATTAAAAAGCTTCTTATCACATATCTTTGGGACTACTTAGAGATCACAACAAAAACTTTATTACTAAATCACTCTCTCAAGCACATCAACCAACTCCAAGTTTGCATACGTCTTATATGGCTACCCTAGGACATTTTTCAAAGCTACATCCTACACTAAAGATCATTTCCAAGTGTCGGAAGTCCTATTAGGGTCTTCATCATAAAAACACATTGTTATTGCACATCTTGCACACAATTATGGTTGGGGAATTACAAGGGAAATTTGATGCCTCTTGAGTAAATGATGGTGTAGGTATTGTGGGGGGAAACTCAAAGCACTCTAACTAATCCCTTTTAGATCATTAAAGTGGAAGGTTAGGGTTTGAAGAAATAAAACCCTAATTTCTTTGCATAGTCACAAATCATGAAATTATGAACATAAGAAGTGAAGCTAGAGACACATAAGATCAGACAAATCCATGTATAAAGGACAAATCCATCCACACAAATTTAGGTAGATAAGTGACTTCATCCTCCTCTCAAAAATGTAGGACTCATAGATTTTTAGGACACCATCACTCTATCTTCATAGTAAATCGGTATAATCTCTTCTAACCTTAACAAACACTTCTTTTATTTAGCTTTCGAGAGCGTATATGAGATCACAATTAACTATAATACATGTAATGAAATATGTGATTTATTAGTATTTATGTATTTTTGATTCTAATCCATATTTACACCATAACTAATCATACCCGATTAACCTTAATTTTGATATTACATTTTTGTGATTAAAAACTTCTAATGATTATATGTAATAATCACAAACTTTGATACAAAGTGATTTTGGTTTCTCCTTCCATAGCTTAATTTGATGTGATTGAATTCCACCCACTTTTTTATATAACTAATATTATATTTTTATGTATTATTAATAAGAGCACTTTACAATAAAAATTGTAAGTTTTTTATATATTTTAAATACAAAAGGCATATCAATGGCGATCAATTATTAGCCGATACACTACTTCAATTCAGAAAGAGGGCTGCCAGTCTCGCCACGGAAATCAAATTTGATGTCATTTAATTTAATGGACTGTGTGAACACTGAAGAGGAAGTGTATTTGAACACATTACTTTGCTTGTAAATGTAGTCATTTGTCCACTTTTCGAGTGAGTGATAATCCTCATATTTACCTTTCTAAAATTTGAATCAGAAGTAAGGGTATTTCACTGACTGTCACCGGTGGATTCAACAGAGTGGAGGGCAGAAGCTACCTTGGAAGGATCCACGATGGCACAGGAAATCAAATTTATCAAAGGCGACCTCAACTCGAGGAACAGCGAGGATTTTGGGCACATCTTCCAGCTAAAGGGGATGCTAAAAACGAACTCCCGGAGTAGGAAAACAGGTGAAATTATGCTGCTGGATAGTTACCTACACCAACGCATCTTTCTCTTGCCGCGTAATATGGCTGGCGTGCCGCTGAGATTTCGTGGATAACAGTCTTTAAGTACTTACATTCATTCATACCGTCCTATGCATTTGAGGGCGAGTTTGTGTCCGCAGCTACGGAGTTTCAGCATGCTCCATAATGTTGTTCAGGTGTTATGTGCGCAGTACTATCATGAACAACAATATGAAACACGCTCCATAATGTTGATCAGGTGTTATGTCTGCAGTACTATGAACTCACATAAACTCACAATCCAATGAATAGGACCGTATGAATGAATGTAAGTATTTTCGACGGCCGTAATACACGGCAATATGCCATCCATGAAGGTACACATCCCTGAAGATACCTAATTAAAAAAGTGATGAACTTGATTTCAAAACCCAGATGAGTTTGACGGAATAGATATCCCTCACTGCCTTGACACTAAGGCGAAGATACCCATTGATGGCTGGTTAGTTTTTCAGCAACAAAAGCATACTAATAGTACATTAATGCAATCGACCGGATTTCAACACAAGAAGGAATGGGGAAAGCTTTCTTTCTTGCCTCAAAGATAAAAACCCTTTCTTTGCCTTGTTTTAGGATTAAAACCCTCGTTCATAATGAGGTGATCTCACAGAGAGATCATGAATGAACAACTAAGGAGATTTATTGTGTAATTACTTCATTTCCTAGGAATCTACTAGTGAATTTTTGAGTGTTTTGTTTACTGCCTTCTAGGGCACATTTTGGCATTTTGAGTTTATGTAATTGTTCCTAATAATTTATGAGGCTAAATCCACACTTTGCGAGATGATTTTGGGATTCATTTATCATTATTTCAACGCGTGTGTTGGTTGTACTTTGTCGTATAAGATTATGCTTTATAATGATAAATTTACTAATATTTTCCCTATAAGCCTTAAGTATTATGAGTATTGGAATGGTTCATGACCTGATGGACGTATTCACTCCATAAAGGATTTGATCCATTAGCTAATTATTTACATGTACTCTTTCTATTGTATTACTTGGTGATAAGGTTTCATAAGTTGATTTCAAATGGCTAAAATGCAACAAGGTCAGTCTTGAACCAAATAGTGGAGTAATTTTTACACTATAAAGACAATGATTACCAAAATGATCAATATACTTGTTGATAATGATGTTCAAGATCTCATTACTTAAGAGTCTCACATCTCTCTCACAAGAATCTATCATGTTTGATAAATTCAAATTATGTCATACATAGTATAATAAAGAGAGGTTAAACTCTTAAAGTTAAATAATATTAAGTATGGGTATACCCCACCTAATACATATACATCTCGAGTTAGGCGAAGAAAAATATGATTACAAAGGAAAAATCTATGACAATAAACCTAAAGTTTATAAAGCGGCAAATTAATGCTATATCTCAACCTCAAGGATTGTAAATTATAAACCTCCACTCTAAAGGAAATCCATGTATTTTCCTTCCTCACCATATGTGATCTTACAAAATTTACGGTTTAGTCCCAACCTTACATCTCTCTCTCCCACCTACCAAGGTCAATCTGATACAATAAGCCTAAGCTAAATATTTTTAATTTAATGTCTTGAATCAAACATCTAGTTGGTTCAATATAACCTTGTCAGCAGTATAACATCTAATGGCTTAAAATTTTAAGCTTATTATTTTCAACATCTAATCAAAATCAATCTTATCAAATTTGATTCCCTTCCTAGGAAATCTAAGCCTCGGAAGTCCATGAGAATACTTAACTCAACTGTTATATGAACAAATCAATCAGTGACATTAATAATTACTTGATAACATGTATAAGGAGGTGAAATAAAGGGATAATAGATAAATACCCCAATAATTTTATGGAAATGTAAAAGTAAAGTGAAAAATAACACATAAAATTATGTGTGTAATGGGTAAAATACATGAAATGTGGAAAATAATAAGGATATTGTAAAAAATTGATAATGGGTGTGATATGTTTATATTTACATTACAATCTACGAAAGAAATAAATTAAAAAATGTAAGTTTGGGTCATTGCCATTTACATAACCACCCTAGAAATTTATTAAAGGTCTTAGGAACTTTAGAAAAGGGGATGAAGGAAAATTATTTTGGAAACCCTTATGTGAAAAGGCGAGGGTGTAAGTGGTCGTGAGGAGGGTAATACGATGGGTATGTCTGACTGGAGAGTATAGGGTACACCTTGGATGGTCCGACTTAACTAAAGAGAGGTGTATAAGTCCTCATGGGCCATGCTTGAAGGACCTTTTCTTGGGATCATAAGAGGAAGTGTGTGCCATTTTTCAAAGGATAAATTTAGACATGTTTTTAAATATAATGCACACTTATAAAAATGATTCTATTTTTATTTGTTTAACTTATTGAAAATAATTCGATAAACATAATTTAAAACTTGTTTTGAATGAAAAGCAAAAGAAGAATTTACATGTAATTTTTTTATGGTTCTCATCATTACTTTTATACTTATGTTATTAATATTAATTTAGACCTATTATATTGATTTGGAGTAAATTCATAGTCTCGAGATGTTCCATAAACTTCCCAAAAATAGTTGCTGAAATGGAAGAACTCAATGAGATATTTCAATGTATTTCGGACAAGAGTAAAATGAAGTCAGTATTATGAGGAAGATATTGTCTACTAGATATTAGGTTCAATTGGTAAAAATTGAGCGTAGTTTACATAATGTTGATGTGGTAGGTTGAGAACGTGACAAGTGGATACACGTGGTGGAAAAAAGTGGCAGAGTCTACCAAAGAAAAAGAATGGTTTTAGCCTCCAGTCCTTAATGGTTGATGTGGGGCCCATGTGGTATGTCATTTGGGGGCCAACAGCCGAAGGGGTCCACTCTTTTTGAGGATAGGGACCTACGCCACCTTTCTTACCTTATATTGTTTGGGGTTTATCATTTAAAACCGATCTTGAAGACCATTTATTATGAATTTGGGACCAATCAGTTGTCAAGTTTTTGATAAGTATTTATACTCACTTCGATGAGTTGGGGATCAACTCATGGCTCCATTGGTTTTACAACCAGCTAGGTGACTAGCTCGATAGCTTGACTCGACTCTATCAACCATTATAAAGCTCACGAAACTCTTCAACATTAAAAAAACTTTCCATATGACTTGTTAACTTTCCAACCTCATTTGGAAGAGTCCAACTACAAGGTCCACCTCATCAGCTTGAGAAAATCGGAGACACATCACCTCGATGATTCAATAAAATATAGGTATTTTATTAAAATCAGAAATGTACATCTATGATAAATGACACATAAATGAAATATGAATGCGAAGTACTTTATTTGATATTTTAAAAGAAATAAAATGAAAGGATACGTACTTACGAATTGGACTTCTTGCCATGCTGATCGGGACCTGAGCAGAGTGATGGAATGGCAAAGACAAAGTATCACAAAGATCTTCATGCAAAGTTGCTAGCAAAAGTAGATTGGTCAAATTGGGGACGCCTTGGAGGAGGATAGGGGTGCATGCGGGCCTTATTATGAAATATGGGTGCCCCGGTGTTTCAAATAACTCAGAATCCCAATCGAGCGTGGTCACTAGGTCTTCGCCACAACACTCTCTTATTTATTTGGGTGAGTGTCGACTTGGTTCACTGAGATCACCATAAACTTCGCAATGAAGAATTACTTGCGTAAAACTCCATACAAAGCATCAAACCCTAAAAAAATAAATATGTAAATGAAGGTGTCAGACTATCCTCATATGGGTAAAATGGATGGAATTATGATCGAGCACTACACTACCTCAAACCCAATGTAGTTTGTGGTGTGTCTTTTGTGTGTGCAATATCAATGTGCCTAGGGTTTCCTAGCGCCACGTAATACATGCAGAGATATTGGACAAACAGTTTCTAGATAAATGAAAAATAATGGGTGTAATAGAATGAATAATCCTTCCTATACAAAGTATGTGATGCTGACATAATTCCCAAATGCAATCCCTTACTCTATGTAGATAGTTATCCCTTGATAGTAATAGTAATGCACCTATAATGGTATGTATGTTGTGGCTTTATAGGGATCTCTTATTCAAATTTTACACTTAATGACCCGAGCATGCTGAGCCAAAGCTTATAGGAGATGTGAGAAAACCAAAGATTGACCTTAAATAAAAATTAATAAAACCAATTATGGCACATAGGACCAAGATGCCTAGCAGAGTCGGACCGGACCACTCCCAAGTGCCTAATCCTCTCTAAGTTCCTCCTAGTCAAAGACTAGTGCATGACAAATTACCAGTGAATATTGATCTGCATACAAAATTCACGAGACTTCCGACGTGGAAATGCATTTAATGAGTGACAAATTTAAGACCTGACAATGGCCAAATATACACCAGTTAGATGACTAGACTATGAAATGGGTCATCAGTGAATACTTTTCTTATGTAAGATCCATATATAAAACAACATACTTGGTGGTATAATAATAGTAGTAAGTGTGTGATTTTGTGACTACATTTACCCCCACTTTATGTTGGTGGCTTTATAGCTCGGTAACATAAAGTTTAGAGCTCATACTTGAGAGAATACGGAGAATCCCCATGTTGCCAGACAAGAACGCACAAATATGCAGTAGAAGAGTGTCTTCGAATGAAAATATATAAAGCATGACAAACCATGGATCAGCGTGTTGATCCATGCCGCAACATAACGAGAGATGTAAGGCGTGATGAAGTGATTAAACTTGAGACTAATGTTTTTGATGTGGAATGATTAGTGATTTCAAATTTTGTATGATGATGATGTGATGGGGTAGGGGAGTGATCAATCGCTGACCCAATCGTGATGTATATTAAAAGCCGAAGGATTTTGGTGTACTGTAGAGGAAGAGTGTGATGGAGATATGTGTGTTATTCTTCAACCTTTGCACTACATCTTGAAAGATCTAAGCACCTTTTGAGACGGATAAAGACAAATTTTTTTGTGATTTTTGGATCTAGAAGATTTGATTAAAACATGTTGACCCATATAGGAGAATTATAGGAAGGCGATGATGTCTCTATTTCCACTCTATGGAGTGTCACTTGCATGTGTCATGGTTGCCAGTTGGGTCATCTGGGAAAATGAAGAATGTAACTCCCAAGTTAGGTCATATGGGAGGGCGAATGTGTTGTATTGTATCAATCGAATGGTATAATTTAAATGTTTGGAGACTTGGATGTATTTGGTTGGTTGGTTGATTGTTTGTTTTGATTTTTTTACTCATAAAGAGATTTTATGCTTGTCTAGGTTAGGTCATTAGGGGGAATCGATAGAAAATGATGAAATATCGCATGGTGTATTAGTAAATGTTCAAAAATGATGAATTAGAGGTGTTGAATGATCACATAGTGGTGTAAGGGGAATTATAGGATGACCCCAATTGTATGCCCACCCTTTCGGTGAAAGGGAAGTGATAAATAAGAAAGGGCCATGAGTGAAGTAAGCACATTATTATTGCGGTGAATGATGAATATCACAAAAATATGTGTAGATCGAGTGAAATACAACATTGAGGAGAAATAACATGTGTGTCATGTGTATGCATGAATCAATAGTAGGTGGAATTATGAAGAGAATGTTGTAGAACGAGATAGTAATCGAAGTAAAATGCTCAAGATATTAGAAAAATTGATGCGTGTATTAGTTGAGTAGTGAATGTAAAGTATGACCATAGTAGAGTGAATAATGAAAAGTGACTATAAATAGTAAAGTGAAAAAGTGATTAGTCAACTCATTTGTCTTTTGCGTGAGTGTGAGAGTGATCTTTGAGGTGTATAAGGATGCTTAAGCAAAGTTAAATAAGCAACACAACCTAGGCTGATTGAGATGGTAAGCGGCACGCGTGCCGTGGCGTTGTTTATGACGGTGGAGTTGATAAGTCCATTTTTTTCAAAAAATGCATGTATAGTAGTCATTTTTGGTGAATTTTTACAAAATTGATATTTTTGTTTTCTTGATGTTTGAGACACGGAAAAGAGTGGTGAAATCACTAATGGCCTTCGGAGACAGGAACGCCCAGAACATGGGCGTTGGTGACTTGTTCCTGGCGCCCCAAAATGCTTGGTGGGTACCCATGTCCAGAAAGTTTGATTTTTTCCTAAGTCAAAATGTTGATGTGTCGTGATGTCGCTAAGTGTGTTTATGTTTTCATATGTTTAGTGTTTTTAACATGTTGTTTGTTGTTGTGTTGTGTAGACAGGGATATCCATTCGAGGAGTTCCGTGGTGTGGCAACCGCTTGAGTACGTTTCTTGGGTTGGGTTTGTCGGATGATAGGAGGCATGGGTGTGGTCGGTTCTACGACACATAAGGATGGATGGATGTGGGATACTTTTATTAATATGTCGATGTTGATAGATTTACGTGAGAGATGGTGTGTAGACACTTGTATGTTTTGGCCACCTGCCAGGTAAGATGGCAAGATTACATTAGAGGATGTATATCACATAACTGCGATTACCGATTATTGGCAAAGAGTAGGTAAAAGTCATGATTGTGGAGAATATGGAGAGATGAATGAGGGCCATCGGCGGTATTTTTGGGGACTCGAGTGCCTACCGAGGCCCATATTAGCTCGAGATGCAATTTTGAGATCAAAGTGTTCGTCAGATTGTGGAGAGTTTCATAGTCAGTGGTTATTGCATCATCATATGTGGTGGAGGTGGTGGTGTGGGCATCTTATATAAAATCGTGATATTACTATCGATGAGTAGGGAGAGCAGTTTAGGTATGATTAGGCACAATGTGTGTGGGTCGTGACATATAGAGATCTTAATGTATTTACTCGGGATGAGCATGGAGGTGGGATCAGAGCTAATACATTACTACACCTTATGGTATGTGCAATATAATAGTATTGAGGCCAGTTGGTGGTCCGCGAGCAGAGTGGGGTAAGCTAGACATATTTGTTCAAGGATATATGGATGTGGTGTGGGTGGAAGATGGATACTAATACTTATAGATATGTGATAGATCGGATGGGGCCGGAGGGTAGTGATATAGAGGCCATACTAAGACTATGGAAGATGGTCGGAGGATACTGTTAAAGAGAGTTATGTTACTGCACACCGAGCACTATGTGGTCGCAGAGGATGGGCCAGCTCTGTGTCATTTATTTCAAGCTGGAGTGGGTATCGATTGGCAGTTTGGTATAGCCCAAGATGTTCCCCAGCGTAAGATATGTATGGTTGGACAGTTGTTAGAGCATCGAGGAGGACCAAATCTAGACCGGGGCCTGAGAGAGTAAATTTTAGTACCTCCAGGAGCCAAAGCATTTGGATTAATGATAGAGCGGATGGAGCCTTGGAAATGATATTATGGTGTATGAAGGCATACGTGCATGGTGGGCAACACATCGTATTGGTGTCTTTTCTTCCCATTATTTGGAGTCACGATGGTATTACCATATAGAGGAGGATTGGAGAAGCCCGAAACACATTCCTTGATAACGTAGCAGAATTTGTGATAAAAGAGCGTGAATATCTATATAGTTATGTCAGAGGGATTGCTGGTTTGATTGCGTGATGGTTAAGTGGACATCTACTGCTTTTATCACAGGTGTGACGTGACATCGTCCTCGATCAGGACATATCTATCCACACATCGATTTATAATGTGTCACAATATACTCAGGGACTGGAGGGATGTTAGAGGCGGATGATGATCATGCAGCATGCCCATTTTTTCGATCTAGTGGCTAAAGCAGTATTTACATGTACTTACACCACGAGTGGAGGATCCAA